>JAPYZF010000379.1:0-70511 GCA_030523045.1 Meteorus cinctellus
CATTGCGATCAGTGAATTTATTCACTGCGCAGCTTCGTGCGTCAAAATATCGTGGATTGATTCTTTATTTCTCAGCATAAATAAAATATTCGTCGGTTCAAAATTTTTACATGAAAACCATTTTTGTTTCAGAATTAACAGCAAATATGTAGATAAAAATCAAAGTGTCACTCATAAAGCTGGAGTGAAATGGCATAACAGATAAAATAATAGATGTGTTGCGCAATTTTCTTCTCCTTAGTACAAATTTTACAGTGCGGTATTGCAATGAAAAATGAACCATAATCTAAAGTTTTCTCGGACTGTTGTAGAAATTATCAGAATGTTTTGATAAAAATTTCCGCCGGGTTATGATGTTCAATGTTTATATCAGTGTTCGAATTTATGCGGCTGATGTTGTCCTTGTGAGGACACGAGCATTCATAAAAAATCAACTTTGCCATAATACATAATCGTGTTTGTCATCGATAGCTGTTTATTACTTTTGCAATTCGCAATGTTCATTCTCTCCATAAATTGCATAACATCGTAGCTAAAAATAATTTTTACGAGTTTAAAATGTTGAAAATAGATGTTACCGTGAGCTTGGCGTTTTTAAAGAGCGATTTTATAGGAGAACAAATGAATTGTATAGATCTGATGACTATTAAACAGTGTCTCTGAGAGTCCTCAGAAGAGAGGACTCTCAGAGTTCAATTTGGACATTTATAAAGTTGAATGAGCGTAAAATAGAAAGCAAACTAAGATATAGATACGACTGTATGAAAGAATAGAGAAAAATCTTAAAGTAAGTGGACTTGTTAGAATTCATAAATATGATACCGTGTTGAAATGCTTATGGGCAAAATATTCGACTTGTGAAATTTGATGTATTTGATTATTACGTCCGATATTGCATGAACTTGAGTATTTTGTGACTCGATTATTATGTCAGCGAATATTTTGTCGTTTGTTTAGAAGAAACCGGAGCAAAAAAACTCTTGATCATATACATATGGAACATTCAATTCAGGCCACATCACCAACATCAGAGTTCTTTTTTAGAGGATAAATCTTGAACGAATGTCTTAAAGCCGAAAATTTATTCAAATTTTGAGTTGGTAAGGATGATCGAATACTATTATTGACCGCAAAATTTACTTTGTTCATAATTTTTATATACTTACTTTTCAGCAGGGTGTCCAGCAAAAATCCCCCACCAATGATGAAGGGGATTATGCAAGCGACGACTATTAGATATGAAAAAATGAAGTGCATCGTCTATGCAATGCACTTCAGTGGTTTGGAGACGAAACTTTTTATGCGAAGTGCGTCAATCTTCTATGTGAATACTAATAACTGAAAATTGATTCAATTTGATACGTTAGAATAATATTATTCTTCTGCTGGCACGTCAACTAGTAGATGGGGAATGGCGATGTAAAGCATTGATTTATTAAAATAGTGTAACGTTGAATATTCGTGCATTTCATTATTTATTTTTATGCATGTTGCACGAGTATCACAATTGTGTGTTTTCGAAATGGATTTTTGCTCTTATCAATTTCTCAGTTTATTACCCAAATGTATCAACTTGCTAATCATTTTTAGCTTCATATTGACTGATTGTTATGATGCCAAGTCATTATTGGAATGCATACAGAATTCCATAAGTCTTCGGATAGTTGATGTGATGAAAACAAAAGAATTTCAAACAGTTTATGTAAAAGATCCAAAAACAGCAGCTATGCTTTTTCGAATCACTATGATGAGACCTAAATGTGATGAATATTGTGGTCTCGATGCAGAATGAATATTCATTGTAAAAAAAAAACGACTTTGTAGGACCATCACATATCAAAAAATATACACTACTCGAGATGGGCCCAGCAATGAACACCTCAATTTAAAACTGGGATGAAATTTTCCAATTCACATAGATTCAAACAAAAATGAAGCTTTTTATCGAAAAAAATATGAGTCATAATTGCGAAGAGATATTCAGCTGTGAATCACAACATAATGCATAAACTTATACAAAACATAATGTATTCACATATATAACACAATAGTTTCATTCGACATGAAAATCTAATTAATTATACATACACATAAAATTTAAATACTTATTAGCGACATTCGAGATCTGTTTGTGAAATCTGTTGACATAAACTACGAATTTGACTTGATGCAGTATATTCAGCGGCAAGAATTGCATTTGCCAATGCAATCGTCCCCTTTACAGATCTCGAATTGATCCAAATTTTTCCATTCATTCCTACAGCCAATTCAAAAGCACGCTCTTCAGCAAATGTATTGATTAATGGATTTTCCGGATCCAAAATCTTCCGTACTAAACTCAATGAACAATTGAAAAGCATTCCATCGAGTCCAAGAATTCCCAGTTTTCCTTTTTTGCCATGAGAATCAACACATACCAATTCTGACTCCATATCTTTACTGGCAACGAGAAGTTTGGCAAAGACAATATCACCAATTTGGACATCTGGTCGGTTTCTTTTGCTAGCACCTTCAAACGCCAAATATGACAATGATGCTTGATCGCTTGCACCAATGTCTACTTTAAAGATATCACCCAACTTTTGCGTTACTATTCCAACAACATTTTCACCACGGCTCGGAATATATCTGAAATATTTGCAATAATGTTATCGAAATTCAAGATGTCTCAACACAAAATATGATGAGCAATTGATAAACATACCTTCGTTGATAACTGTCTACATAGTAAATCGAGGACGACCTTTTCTTCAAAATTCCTGCTTTGCAAGCATATACCATATCTCCATCACGCCTAAGACCAGGTCCAAGAATAATTTTCTCTTTCGATTCACCTGAAGATATTTTCACCAAATCACCTGGTATGACAACATCTTCTAAAGGTATCTTCATCGTATCTTTCATTGCTGTATGGTTGTCCCTTACTGAAAAAATGGTTTTGAGAACAATCTCACGTGCATACATTCGGCTTTTACTCCTTCCATCATATTTATACGAAATTCTACCAATCCCGCTTGAGAATGGTTGAACTACGTAAGACAACTACACGGAGTAGCTACATCAACAGAATCGGCGCATGCGTAGTAACGCCATTTCGTGTACGCATGCGTCAGTATCAGCCATCTTTACCGTACTATAGATGGCTCCGTTCAAAAGAGTATTGGACATAACCTGAAAATATTACACAAACAACGGAAAATACAGATAGGTACTTATTGTGATTGAGGAAACCTTAAGGTAAGTGGTCGGATGGATTTTATTATGTTTTTTTATCAGTCAATTGTACTGGCGGACACCTTAACTTTCAACCACGGCCCTTTATTCACATGCAGATGGGGAAAAAACGAACTGCACACGTTCCAACGCCAAATCGCATCAAAGTAGAAGTTAAAGATGAAATCCGTAAGATTTGGTGACTTTTTATATTTTTCTAGTTAATTATTATATGCCAACAACTGATGCCGTATTTTCGTGATCATTGAACTTGAAGTGGGAAAGCCAAAAGACAAAATCTATGGGATAAATACGACGTTCCGTTCACAACAGTTTTGGTCGTGACTGATCGCCTGGGTTCACATATATCTAGATTATTCATTGACGGATTCGTCATTTTAATGCAGATGTTACCGTAATAATCAATTTTCATTCAAATTCGGGCAACTCTCTCTCACTCGCTGCCTTCTATGAGAGATGATACTCTGATACTCTCTCATCGAATTATCTGTTGTATAGTTCCACTGATAGAATGTGTTGAAACGAAAAATCACAAATTGCTTTCACTTGATGTTGTTTTTTTATCCTTTTGTTTGAGTGATTAAATGTTCATCATAAACTACTTTTCTTATTAATTCTTATTCGTTCACTAATCATTCGCACCTTCACAAAAGTATCATATCTTTTCTTTCCATTACAGCTGACAATGAAGTTCATGTAGCGCGAGATCGTTTGAAAGGAGCTCTTAGAGAACTCTTGCATCACAGTGACGAAGGTTCGTCAATGGATTCAAGTGAAGATACTATGGCCCCTGAAATGAAGCAATCAACGAAAAGAACGTAACTACAAATAATGCGTTCAGCTTGATATGAAGAGTTTGAGATGGTTTAAGCGACACACACAACTTTTCGAATATGTTATCGATAATAATTTTTTTTTAGCTTCAAAAACTCACATAAGAAATAGAGAAAATATTGCGCACAAAATTCTACGAGAAAACATAATAGCAAATTTTTCTAATGATGAAAAAAAAGTTTCAGCCAATGTCTATACGTATAGATTCCGAACAATGCTGTAATCATCTCAACAAACAACGCAATGTCGTTCACAATCATACATTTCTTTGTTCTGTTTATTTATTAGACCAAAGTCGGCGATTCCACCACCACCACCATCATCACGTAGAATTCGGCGCCGCAGACAACTGCCAGCTGATCAATTGTTTCATCACACCTATGTGATGAAACTATTTGACAGAAGTGTGGATTTAGCGCAATTTCGTGAAGACACACCTCTATATCCAATCTGTCGAGCGTGGTTGGCAAATCAACCGCGGAATCCTAATCTCGTACCTAAAGTCCGTAGCCCAAGTCCTGAAATTGTTGACGAATCACAATCAGATAGTTTTTTGGAAGATGGAAATGATGAATTGCGTGATGTTTACAATCTACCTCAACCACTTCCGCGCGAGGAAATCCTGACACGTAATCGAATTCCATCGCCGATTCCACAACCAAAAGATAAACTTGAATTGAACTATGTAAGTAATTGAATAGAATAGATGTAAATTATTTGAGAATTCATACAAAAGTTATCTTCTCTTAGGAAGGGCAGGTTCTGAAGTCCCGCGACACATTGATGCGAGGTCACAGAGCACACTGGGGCGCAATACGCCGGAAGTGGCACAGCAAAGCTCAGAAGAATGAAAAACGCTTTTATAAAAGTGCGCATATACTCAGCACAATTTTCAAAAGGTTGGACAATAACCGTTCATATATGTATATGTAAATTTGATATTCTTCAATCAAAACCTAATGATGGAATATTATTACAGAGCGCAGACAGAATTTGAGTAATCAACATCATTCCAATACGTGGACGCACCGCTCTGTTACAATGAGGGATGTATACATGAATTTAACTGTAGAGTAGCGTTTATAGACAATTTATAGATTTTTTTACGACTCAACACACATGTATAACAGACAAATAGACAAGAAGAAATAACATATTAACAACAAAAATTTCGAAATAAAGAGTTTTTAATGATTTATGTCAGATAGTTGACACACATCGATAACTTAACATTAATTAGTACTTTCGTTCGATTAGAATTCACGTGGAGATACCATATGTCTTAGATAGGTATTTTTCATTACAAATAAAATTCAGGCAAGCTATAGACAAGTTTGGTTTTCGACATGACATAGCCATTTTCTTTTACTTTGTTACATTGTATATTTTTCTTTCATTTATTTGTATAAAATCGTTTAAGAAATGAACAATCGCCCATGATACTCGCCAATTCATTTATTCTTTTCATCTAAAATCTATACTATTCCGATATTATTATTCCATAATTTTGATTTGCCTAGCATGTATTTTAGTTTCGTGGTATAAAACATTGGTCGAGAAAATGTGCGACATTCGCATCGTCACCTTCCACTGTCAGCAACTTTTATTCTTTTATATTTTTATCATTTTCCGTTTCGATATTTCAAGCATTTGCAATATCGTGCATATATTTTTCGTCATTCATTATATTATTTGTTTCAACCGCTCTTCACTGAAACTCGTTTCAAGTGAAGATGTCAGAATGGTGAAGTTCAATAGCACAACTTTTCATCTATCAGAACTACCAATGCTCACTTATCTGTGAGTGATAGCTCAAGCACTTGTCTGAATGTTTCTTCTTCGAGTAATCGCCGTTGCTCCTCCTCAATTTGTTGTTGTTCAGACAGCTTCAATGCCAATCTCAACTGTTCTGCGGTGTCTTCAATCAACTCACCATTATTGCAAGCATTATTTTCCGTTCTACTCGACCTCCCTTCGTCGTCCTGGCATTCCACCGAGTCTTGGTACAAGTCCAGACTCGCTTGAATTGCCCTGAATAAATGCAAATAAAATTGAACAAATGAACATTTCATCATACGTTAATTCAGTATTTCTAATGGATTTATCAATCAATTAGTCAATTAATTGACTGGGGGTTGCACGACATAATATCAGGAAGAAAACTTAACAAAAAATGAATAACCCACCTTACTGAATTGTGAGAAACGAATTGAAAGGAATCGTGCAGAAAAGAATCGCAGTTTTAATTGACAAACATGCAGAGGAAGATGGAAACTTATTTTGTTTCCTAATTATATTATATGAAGAGCTCCTAATAGAACAACACAATGAGAAATGGTTATTGAAAAGTACATCGAACGAATTCGAAACGTTGGAACTGTTAATCATCACTTAGAATCCAATTCATCGTTAGGAATAGAAAGTTGATTTGTAAGGTTTCAATTAGGAACTCCTCATTATACATAAGTTACTAAGTGCAATATTATTTTTTACCTCTGTAGTTGTCGTTCTTCTTCACTAGTCATATTGGGCGTCGTTGGTCGCGATGGTTTTTGTGCTCTTAACGCTTCCCAAATATCAACTTCGTCCTTTTCACTACCCGCTTCAAGTAAACTTTGTTGTATAGCAAATTGCAATAAATCATCCTCCTCTTCAATACTGAATTGTGTTCGATCAATCGCGCCCAATTTTGTGTAACCTACTGGTGCTTCAAAGCAAACATCATCGACAACACACATCGTTTTACTACCGTCTTGAATTCTTCTGACATGCGCCACGTCTTGATCCATTCCAAATATATTTCCAAATGTAATTCGCGCATTAAGTACGTGGAATAATGGAATCTCTGTAATTATTATGTATCGTTATTAACTCGAGTTTATTTAACAATCAAATTGATTTCACTTTTTGTCTAGCCGATGCGCTCTCATTAATAGATATACGCACCAATTTTCACTGGAAAACCTGATGGAAGCTGCATTTGAATGAAATCCTTGAGCTTTGCAAAATGAGTACTAGATATCGCCATAAGATCAACAATTGGCATTATTTGTTCTTGTAGACTCAGTGGATAATCTTCAGATAACCAAAGAGTCGCACGGAACTTCTGAATTTTTGTATTCACCTCCTTTGGTCTCCCAATATCTCGGCCATTTAAATCTACCTCCGGATCAAAATATTCCTCGGGCGTTATATTAGATGGATTGCCAACATTACTGAATTCCTCCTAATTAACAACAAAAAACAAAGACGTGAATAATGAAACATCTCCAATTTTTACATCAGCAATCCAATTACAAGGTATCCTTTTCTATCTGGCCAAAACAATTTATGATAACGAACTGATCAGTGCATACGTTAATAATAATCGGAATTTATACTCAAATTCATAGAAAACCTGTAGAAGTTAGTTCTTCATTCAAAGGTGTGAAAAATTGCCGTTGTTAGAAAGATCAAGCCGACAACTTTGATTTCTATTTTTTTTAAAATGCTTTTTCGAAATACTCACACTACTGGTGGCGCCGCAATTTTCTTCTTGCTGTTGTTCTGCAATTCCTAAGAATGATTGCAACGGCGTACGTGGCGTTCGTGCTCGTGTTTTATCCGCCTCTGATAAATGTTCTAAACGTGTTTTCGTTATCAATTCAACATTACTTGCGCTGAAAACTTTACACTCGTGACCATTTATTATTTCACTTTTATCCGAACGCCAGCCCCATAATCCAGCTTTATTCCTTTCAAAACTGATTTTATCTGTATCAACATAAGTCGTGACAATAGGATTTGTCAAACGCGCGAGTATTCCTTCTTCTGAAGGTGCCATCAGCTGTACATTTTCATCATCAATTAATTTCATATGCTCCACATAAACTTTTTTTGTTTCATGATCCACCTCCATCATTGTCGCGCCGTCATCTGCAATCGAATATCATCATCATTCAGACCATAATAAAATCAAAGAAATAATAGTTCCCACACTATGAATATATAAACTAATTCGCATCTACACTCATTTTTTCTGTAGTGATAAGAATTACCAGTCTGAATATTTATAAAAGTTACATCTTTTTCGCTTTAAAAAACAACATTTCTCTAGCTCATTGTCAGGGAAAACAATCACCTGGTTTTTCGCCCACCATACTGAAGACATAACTGCGCTCACACCTGATTGCCACAGGTGGGCTCGGTACGTCTTTTTCCATTTTCGATATCGAAATAAAGCGAAGACATTGTGACAAAAAAAATGTAATAGAAGAAATAATATTGACAGAGAGAAAAAAAGGAAAATGAATCGACAGTAAAAAAAAATTCACCGTCATAAATTAAATAACTGAAGTAATATATATACATAGATTAGTAAAATTATTCATATAAATAGATTACTGGAGAAAAGTTTTGAAATACACATGCAGTTTTAAATCAATAAGTGCTCGAACTTACTCTGTCCTTTGAAGACATAACTGAGATTACCACGTTGCCAATTTGTGTGATCAAATCCCAATAATGTCGTATCAATTCTAACATTGCTGCCTTGTTTGTATACTTTGTATGTATCACTCGGGCACATACGGGAAGCGAGGGGAACTGCAATAAAATTTACAAAATCAAAATTATCTATAGAAATATGTAAATGACATTATGACTACATTTCCAACAGTCAGATTAGTTGAACCCATCGATTCTGCCCAAAATTGAAGAGTAATTTCAATGGTAATCATATACATTTAGCGTTCCCAGTGGGACCCCCATTCAGATCAACCCGAATCCGGAGAGATTAATCAACCACTAATGAGAAATGTTATGAATGGAAACATTGAATATTGACATTGCAAATGGTTGGCCGTGACGTTTTTAATAAAAAAAAATCTCAACTCGCTGAAGATTTGAAAAAGCATTAGGCAATTCATTATTAACGACCCTATCAGTTCACAATCAACATCTGGAATTCGTCGTATTTATAGCATGGAGTTGATAAGGAAGACAGCTCATGAGACGATATTTATATTTATATTATCTTGTATACAACGAGTGTGAATCGTTGCACTAACTTTTTCTTTATCAGTTGAAACAAAAACAAAGAGGAAAAAAAATACATACAATCGAATAAAAAAACGAACTATTTCGAGATAAAAAACACGATAATTATTACCTAACAGTTCTCCCGGACGATTTGAATATTTCAAACACAGCAATTTCATTGGTAATTATAGTTAAGAGTCATTATACCAATGCCTACATACCCCAACTGGTAAATTCCCATTTCATTTCAACATAAAAATCAGGCGCTTGTTTCAACTTATGGAGCAACTCGGGAATACCATCAATACGATTACAATAACGTTGATAATCACGGCGTGCTAATATCATTTGAAGCATTTCTGGATTTCCAGTGCCAGTAGCTTCTTGAACCACTGAGAAAAATAATACAAAAATAAAACTATATTATCATGAAATAATGTCTTCAACTACTTAACCAACATTGTATCAAATATACCACTCCATCCTTGTGTATTTTCAGTATATACATTCGCTTCATGATGCAATAATACTTCAACGGATTCCTTATAGCCTAATGTGACCGCAAGCATGAGTGGCGATCTGCCACGATTGTCATGTTTTTCCTTTTCGCACTGAAAATATAATTCCCAACATCAATAATAATTCAAATATATCATATAAATAACCAGTTGAAGATGATATATCAAAAGTAATCTCATGAAATGTCATAAAACGAAGTGGAAACAAGAATCATTGACAAAGAGACATTGATGGAACAGATATGTGGCTTCTGCATCTATCAGGCTTCATAGGATCTAATTATGCATACAAAGTATGAAGAATATGATTTATGAACATATTTATTAATTCATTCATTTTGAATTCATTACAACGAACAAATCCGAATGAATTTCGATTGATTGAAAGCAGTATACTAGTAATCTATAAAGTCATTTCTAGTAATTAAAATCAATATATTAACAATAGATTGAATTAATTGACCTGCAATGTCAAATCAATGAGTTCGTTCCATACCGACACAAGTACACGTCTAATCTGCCTGATGTCATAACAAAATATACGTGAATACAATCTCATAAATATCATTCTCCACGTTTGTGTGATAACAATCACAGGATTGATGATTATCTAGCCTATTATCTAGTTTCGCTATTCATACAAAGAGGCAATAGAAAGTCATAATGCAAATGAACAACAACAGTCGATTGTCTGTAGATTAGAAAAAATTCAACACCCGTGTACCTGCAACAAGTTAACGTACAGATTTCATTTGATATTTGAATTACCATGATTTGATTATAATGAATGAAGTAGGATAAGTAGATGACAATTAATATCGGTATTCACCTGTCCAGTTGACAAAATCCTATCAAGCTCAGTGTAATCATTGTTCCATACCAACCAATGCAGTGGATAAATTTCTTTTATTCTGTCAATATTCACCATTTTTATAACCTATTAATGTCAATAATCCTGAAGTTTATGTTATCGCAGTGTTTGATTAATATAATTGAAATAACTATATGAAGACAATGTGACTTTATAAAGTTTTATAGACGAAAACATGACACATAAAGATAGAATGAACGTTCCATTAGTTCAACTATTCACAGTATTCACAGCATTAGCAGTGACCAGCAGTGACCAGCAGCAGCAGATTGTCACGAGGCGTGAAAAACATGTCTAAAATGAAGTTGGCTGCATTACTGCAACTTCACACTGCAGAGATGACATAATGGATGATACAGAATCGGAAACTTCTAAATTGTTTTGGGGGACGCCCAATCGAAAATTTTCCACTAGGAATTGTGGTGGATGAAAGTTACTATGAGTTGTTTATCGATGGCATTTGTTTTATTACCAGTTACTTCGCGCGCGAATATTTGAATCGCTGTGAGGGAGATTAGTAACGTTTGAAGAGTCGAGTTTGTATATTTATATTAGACTTTTAAATATTAATTGTGTCATGGCATTTTGATTGTTGTGGCGGGTTTATAGAGTTTGGTTGGAGGAATAACTAATTTTTTGTAACATGCTTCAAGGAAAGTGATTCAAGGACATTGGAATAAGCGAGTTTATGTGCATAACAAACAATCAACGATAAACGTAATACAACAGCGCAATTGTTTTGTGTTCGCAAAATTTAAAACTCAATTGACCAGAATCATTATTTCCTATCTGTAATAAAGATAATTCTTCTAGGAGAAAATTTGATCAAGAATTTTTCATGATTTTACGTGAAAAGTTGTGCTTTCACGGATAATCTTTTATTTTATAGTCAACAATGAATTTCATTATCACTTCCCCAACTTTCTCATTCTTTTTCAAGAGCAATTTTTCTATCTGAAGAAGACAAAAGAATGAAATCCTATCTTATAAATTCGCATGCAGTATTAGTCACATGAAACACAATTTTTGATGAACGTAATACTACTCAATGAAAAAATCTGCAGCGTATCGTACAAAACTGTCTACAACCGATGTTAATTAATGATTTAACCATTAATACTCCAGTGCTGATATGAAATTCTCAACATTTAGAAAATTGTTTAGGAAACGATGAATCAGCATTTAAAATCATTTCCACATCCTGGATTGAAAGTAGCATTTGAAACGATTTATTTCATAGTCGAAGCCTAATATCAGAAACGTATACGTATATATATATATATACGTCACGTTCTGTAAAATATCCGCAAAGTTCATGTACATTCCCAAATGAAATCTGATTTACAATATTTTAAGGTTAAGTTGCTTAAAAATCATGAAACCTAATATATTCTACATAATAAATAGATTTCATACTCTTCTATATGAAGCAAATTCAGCTATCGATACGCTAATCTGCTTGAACTTTACTCTTCCCCGTGCTACTGAATTCAATCAAACATAACCTCAACAATGATTGAGCATCGGTCGGTAACAAAGTTGTCTTGAACAAATAACAGAAGTTTTGTTAGCAAATCGGTGTGAATGGGTATTGTGATGTATTATATATACATCACACTGACATCAGTAACAGTCAGTGATGGTCAGTGATGACTTGTGAAGGATTCGTAACAGTTAAGTGAGCCAACTCGGTTCGATTTGCGGTGCGTGTACACTAAATGAAGGGGGTGTTGACAAGCATAATGAACGCTCAATCAAAAGTATGAAAAATATCAATATGTGGACCGCAATAAAAAACGAAGTAGAATAATAGTTGATTAGCGATAAGGGGTGAGAAAATTTGTTTATTATTATTGATAATTTTTTATGGAAAATTGTCTTTGAAATATGTCGATTATTGTCATTTATTATTAATGACGCAAGCGTATAGACTTATATATCATTTGAAACTATCATTTTCTTTTGTAGATGTATGTCTGATGATAGCAGTGCTATTTATCCTCGCAATATTCCATGAACTTATTTGAATATTGATTGGTAAGTCTGGAATAATTCATACAGTGTTTAAACATTTTTATCACATTCATAACATTTTTCTAGAGGATAATTGACTATAAAAATTTCAGAATATCACATGGAGAATGCGATGCACTAACATCAGTTAGTGGGCAAGAATATTAACGAAGATATTCATTAGTGGTATGATGAAGGGCGTGTAAATACTTGAAATATCTTTAGATTGCTCGGATCCCCCAAATCTTGTCTTCACAAAGTTTCATATAATGGTACAGCAAAAAAGGATTCCGGGATTTGATGGTAAGAAAATAACGAATGATATTCTTAGATATAACTGTTTCTGAGGATTTTTATGTGCCTACTGGTCAGATATTTAAATATTATTGTATGACTAAGTAAATAATGAGACATAATCTGAGGATAAAAATGTTTGCAAGGAGCTCGTGGCGGCCGTCGGTTTATTTTGACACTCTCTGCTGGAATGATTTTCGGATTTTTATCGGCTTGCTTATTAATTTCTGCAACCAAAGACGTGCCACGTATTTCAAATTGGATTTCAAGTAGTTCAAGTCTTTTTAAAGATCCTCATCATTATACTGAGCTTGATGCCGAGGTGGGTTGATACCCTTTTCTTTCTTTTTATTTGCTTCCGAATTACAATTCAAATAGTATTCCTTCAATTATATTACAATTATGCAAGCGGATGAATTAATTCCTTACAATTCATCAAGGAGGGCCCCAATGCAGAAGTTAAGTTCCATGAAAACGACGAGGATTTTCATAAAGGCGAGGACACAGTTGCACGTGAGATAGCGAAGAAAGTTCGTGTTCTGTGCTGGGTCATGACGGGACCAAAGAATCATCAAACCAAAGCGCGACATGTGAAGGCGACATGGGGAAAACGTTGCAATGTCTTGTTATTTATGAGTTCAGTCCAAGGTAAATTCTTGATTTGCTCATACGTAAGAAGAGAAGTATCCAGGATAATAATCCGAAATGTCTACACTTCTGTAAAGATTTTTTTTCTAGAATGATTGAAAATCGAACTTTCAGACTTAAAAATTCTATAACTTTCCGAGATATATTTCCTTAAAATTTTATCAAAAAATATCCGAAATTATAATATTGATGGGACACGAGACCGTCCATAAATCCATCGAAATATCTCGGCTCCTCTATATCAATTAAACCAATAGAAAGGCTAATGCTGATAAAAAATTTGTCGACGTAGTTTGTGAAAATAAATATGTGAAAAAAGAAGGGACAACATTGCATAATTACGCCACTGAATATAATCGCGCAAAAATTGTGATAGTAATGTTTTTCGTTTTCACACGTAGTTTCATGACAGTGTTATTTTTCGTAGTACTGATAAATTTAAACTGCATATTTGTTGAAGTATGTTATCCGAGAAGATGCAAAAACTTTTTACTTCACTTATCTAATTTAGTTTCTATTCAATCTCTTCATACTTTATTCCATCTAAGTTTGTTCATCATCAATATCACATGTTCGCTTATTTGTTAAATTTCCAGATTCGAGCTTGCCAACTGTAGTATTGCCGGTGCAAGAAGGCCGTGATAATCTTTGGGCTAAAACAAAAGAGGCATTCAAATATTCGTATGAAAAATACAAAGATGAGGTCGATTGGTTCATGAAAGCAGACGATGACACGTAAGTTGATTGATATTCTAGAATATTGGCAACATTCATATATATGTTTGAACAACGAATAAACGTTTGTAGATACGTGATAGTGGAAAATTTACGATACATGTTATCTGCCTACGATCCATCATCACCGCTCTACTTTGGTTGCCGATTTAAACCTTTCGTCAAACAAGGTTACATGAGTGGTGGAGCTGGTTACGTACTTAGCAAAGAAGGATTACGTCGATTTGTTGAAGAAGCACTGCCGAATAAAGATAAATGTCGTAATGATAATGGTGGTGCTGAAGATGTCGAGATGGGAAAATGTTTGGAGAAAGTTGGTGTAAAAGCAATGGACTCACGAGATCCACACGGACGAGGTAGATTTTTTCCTTTCGTGCCTGAACACCATTTAATACCAAATCATGTTGATAAAGATTTCTGGTATTGGAAGTATATATATTATGACACTAAGGATGGCCTCAATTGCTGTTCAGATAGCGCCGTATCTTTCCATTACGTATCACCAAATATGATGTATGTTCTTGAATATTTGATTTATCACTTGAGGCCGTATGGAATTACTCATTCGACGAGCGAAATCATATCTATTTTACCAAAAACACCAGCGGCACTCACGGAATACTAGTCTCACATTTGAATAATGGAACGGTATGATATTTGGAGGAAGACAATCTTATTCGTATAGATTGTCTCAATGCTAGTCAGCTAAATAATAATGGAACCGACCATTCATGTGATAGACTGTATCTCTCTTCTGTTTCCACTTACTGTAAGGAAAAAAATCGCCATATATACTGCATACATATAATTGTATGTGTACATATATATGAGAGTTTGTATGTATATAATGATGGGAAGACAGGGCAATCTCCTGCGGCACATAATAGATATATTCATATTCAAGTCAACGTTAATGAATGATAAATGGATGAATAAATAAAACAAAAGACGAAAAATAAATATTTTTTCTAATTGTGTATGGATTGCATGTTCTTATTCTACTAAAAGAATTGAAAATTCATTATTCATACGAGAAAAAATTGATGATTTAAAAAAAAGTTAAAAAATAAAAATCCATTTTTTTCAATGCAGAACGGGATATATGTATAATTATATATATATACATAAAATTGTATTTCATAATGTTAATAATAATTAATAATAATTAATTAATTAATTAATTAATAATAATAATAATACAGTAATCCCAATAATGGCATACTACCCAAGTAATAAATACTATAGATACAAAATGAGTAATTGATGATTTTGTGTCTAAGTAAAACCAATCTTCAGGGAATAAGGATTTCTATGTACAATTAATATTTGTACTATACGACTGACGCAGTTTTTTTTTTATAACCATTGTGGCCCCCGCTCAAGCGTGCTCCAGCTTTTTATGGGATTTTTCTTCTTTTTAAACATTTATCCATTTTTTTTCCTCTCATACCGGATGCACAATCCTTCCCTATGTATTTTTTTATCTCGTTATTTCTATTCATCGCCGCATATTATCGCTCCTACACCCAGTCAATTATCTAAATGGAGCGTTGACGAGTCTGCACCATAAATTTCTTCAAAAACAATATTTTTCATAATAATTATCGCATGGATAGAAATAGAGAGGTTGTCGTTATCGATTTCGAATGAAACATTTCATTAATCAATTTTTCGTCCTTTTTTTTACCCCCCACTATGTGTATTCAGGATATTGGGGTTTTTTTGTTAAGATGACCATATATGTCTTCTCTGATTTATTGCTCAGCATTGTGAGAATTATTGGCAATTGTTTTCATCATAAATATCTCAACAATTACAATTTTTATTCCTCTTTATTTTGGTTTTTGATTATTTTGTTGTATTATTGCGCGGGGCTAGTATGAGGCAGGACAAAAGTAAAAAGAGTTCGAAAGACTGGTTATTGATACGAATACAAGAAAATAAGGCTCAATTATTCATCAACAGCCTTGCGCCTTATGTCCTTTTTTTTACTATTTTCATCTCTTTTCATATTAATATTATATATAAAAAATCAAGAGACAACGTAATTACTGTTAGAAGATTACTTCACCCCTAGCGAATGGTTAAAAGCTTTGTACAAAAAGTCCATTTACAATTAAAAACGTTTTGGATCAGATAACTACAATAATCTTCATCCTTTTTTTTTTTAACATTTTCTTTTGTTTTCTTTTCTTTCTCACTAGGATACTCAATTTTCTTCCTTGGTGAATTAAACTATCTAAAATCGACAACGGGGCAATATTAGAGGAATTTTATTATGCGCTTCTCATGAATAGCTCTCTCACGCTCGTGCTTATGCGCTTACCATACCACAGGCTTGTCACTAACACATAACTTCGTATTCTCATCCAACCGACGTCTATAGTACAATGTTTTTTTTGTTCATCACTAGAAACGGAATTGTGATAGTGTACAGAACAATGAGAAAAAGAATTATACGATACATGATCATCGATATATCAGCGAAAATAACGAGAACAAAAAATCGCGGAATTCATTCAATTGCATATGACAATTATATCGTCAGTTTTTATTTTTTAATTATGATAATTTGCTACGGAGTTGATTTTTCGAAATCTCGTGTTGTCCCGTAACTTTGATAATCGATACAAACAGGGGATGGGTTCTTAACATAGGGGAAAGGATATTTGGCTCATTAAAGTCGTCGTCTCACACTTAGTCCCCCATGATGTTATGATTTTTTTGGAAATTAGTGCGTAAAATTGGTGCAAAATACGCATTATAAGGTAAATAGTAGTGGGTCTGGGTCAGACGAGGGCAGCTGCCGCATGATACAGTTGCATAAGCGCTTGAACATGCACTGGCAAACATGAAAGTCGATCTTTCGTATTCGCGTCAACAGCGAGCCATGATAAGGCGTTGTAACCTTCAAGTACATATCTGAAAAATGAAAAAAAAACAAGATGCCATTAGAATTGTTGAATCTTGAAAAAGAATATCAATGATGGTGGAATACGAAATTCGAGAAGGGAATATTTCAATGAAACTATGTTATTCGTTTCAATATATATGGAAAATTCCAGATTGTTCTACTTATGTATAAGCAATTATAAACGATAGAATGGAATAATTTTTCACTTGAAAAGTTAAGTATTAGAATTAACGTATTACAAATGCATCACTTTTACTAATTTTTTTCTTCATGTTTTTGAAGAAAGAGAAAATATTCTATTTCTTTTGCTACCATAATTATTGTTCATTTATGCAACGGTTCATATTACGTAAATAGCATGAATATCTTGTTCAAGAATAACAATAGTTTAATTCTGATATAGAATGAACAATAATGATAACTCGTTATCAAACAAGTCAGCGATTTGAATGATGCGATATCAACTGAATAGAATCACTGTAGAAAATAAAAACTACATTGTTCAGTTTCATCAAAAGGAAAATAGAATATTTCTCACTTGGCATAAATTTCCATTAGTTAATTATTGAAAAATAATTAAATGAAAAACAAACCTCAACACATCCGTGGTGTATTGCGAGTCCAATGGATGAGCTGTGAGTGCACTCTGTTGTTGGAGTAAATCATCACTATTTTGTTGTATTGCCGGACTGTGAAGATGTAGGGCGTTTTTCAAGAATGCTGGACAAACACCTTCCAAATGTGGGCATGCAGCCCAGAACCAGGGTGGCATACGTCCAGTTGGTGCTGTTGATACCAAATAGCCAAGTGCCAATGGTTGTTGTAGAAGGGTACCAACTTCCTCAGCTTGATCAGCAATTGCATTCTGTTGAAACAATTAAAATTAGTGACAGAACGCAATTTCCTGTGCAATAGTAAAATACAATTATCTGAACGGAAGCGTTGATAGAATCCCAAAATCACAGCCACATGTTGGAGGGGCGTTATAGTTTAGCCTCTACATACATCAGATTTCTTTAGAAATTTTATCTTCGCTGTTAATGATAAAACTTGCACTACGCAACTTCTGTTAACTACATTCGAAAATTACGAAATGTACAAATTGTGATTTTAATCTTTATAATTGATAAGTAATAACTCCAATGTAAAAGATTTTCTAAGAGAATTTAATTGACTTTTACACACACAAAAATTGTTATCTAAATGTATTGCGACGAGTGATTATATCGATTATACTTCTGTGATAATTACGAATAGTCAATTGAAGAAAAAGCATTTTTTGATAATACAATATCCAGAGGATAATACAATCAACAGAGGATAAAAATCTAAATGTCTTTTCAATAAGCGTCTAATTCAGCGTGACTTGAAGTAAATTAAGACCCATCGATTGTGAGAAGCACAAAATAGTATAATGGCGTGAATAATATCCAATGCACTATTTAGGGGAGTATATTCTGTCCACGCGATAGATAAAATAATTGGACTTGAGATTCCGAACTGAAAATTGTAGTTGTGTAGAATAATCATCGAAAAACCTACTCGTGGAGTATTGCTGCATGGAAATGGACTTCCAGGCCCATCGTGATTGCCCATACCCGATCCGCCACCATCACCGCCCATTGGTGAACCTTCAGGTCGATGTGGACTGCCACCAGGACTCTGGCCACCACCAGTACCAGCTTCAGGCCACACATTGAAGATATCATTGAAATCTCCCATTCCTTCCATACCTTCAGGCATATCATCATTCAACGCCGAAAATAATTCATCATCGCCGAGTTCGGGACCATTTATATGTTGTTCCTGAAATGCTGTCTGCGACGACTATGAAATAAACAATTAAAACATTGCGAGTCATTTCATTGATTAGAGACATTTACAGCAATTATATTCAGACAAAAACGATCATATCGCATAATTGAAATCGAAAGTCAATTATTTAATTCTAATATGTCTCAAAATAACATTTTGTATCAATTCAATGGACCATTGATATTGTACCGGCAAATTGAATGCTAGCTTCATCCCTTTTCGTGATTTTCTGATCATTCCAAGATCATAAATATAAGATTGATGTTCCCCTCTCACCTCTTTCAATAATACCAAAGAGATATATAAGTTCATACGACTTTTTGCTTCGATTCATGCGATATAATTCGAATATTAGAAATGTCCTCAAGACGAAACTCACTTGTGTGGTAGCTGAAGTTGGAAATACAAGTATATGAGTACATGTAACGTCTTGTGGGGTTGACAATTGACAATTAACAGATGCTTGACTGAACCGTTCGTCAGGCGTAAATTGATCAGCCATGAGCCGTAGCGTTGAATCAGGTTCAAGAGAAACAAGACAAGCGCTAAGAACGCATGGCGCAGCTGACGGGTACAGAAGACTACATTGTCCACAAATTTCTTTTAAATGTTTCGACGCTTTGAGTAAAGCCTTTCTTGATAATAACCAACTCCAACCCTTCAATTCACCATGACCAATGCGACCTACTCTACCAACGACCAGTCGCCATGGCTGTACTCCTTGTGACATAACACCAAGAATGAAATCCATAAGTTTTTGCAGTCCAATACGACGAGCAGACGCGCGTTTTCTTCTTTTTCGATTTGGTATGTCAATATTGATAGCAGCAGTCTCAAATATTTCACCACGATCGTCAGTCGCCACAGCCAGAAGACGTGATTGATCTTCACTGAGACAGTAGCTCAAATAAAGAACAGCACATTCTTCAGGACCAGCAATACCAAATGACTCGGGTGCTTCACTCTTTGCTCGCAGTGGCGCAAGCACATATGCTGGTGCGTAGAGACGGTATGGCGATTTGTTTCTTTCCTGTGAAGAAAAGATAAAAAGATTTTAGATATTGGATACTTCTAGAATTAAATGTCATAAGTTTATTCCAGTTGAATGATTAGCAATTGAATTTTGCCCTCGACTATGCCAAAGAAGAAGTTTTTAAATCAAACTCAATACAAATTATGGCGATTCTTGCATTAACATCGATTAATTTGCATCAATCGAGACTCCACAATGCAAATCATTTGACATTGGAGGAATAATTTTGTCTTTTAGCTCGTTAACAACAACAGTAACCGTACGAAGTCATCGCATACATGAGACTCGAATAAAATTCGATACACAAATACTCCCACCGTATTTTTACTTGAAACGTTTACTTTTTTCAATAATGAAATAGTTGAGATATGCCGTATTTATATTTCTTTCAAACAATTCGTCATATATTTGTCAGGTATTATTCCATCCAACTTCCTTTTTCAATAGTAACAGGACGCAACGAACTTAGAATACGAGGAAAAAAGTGGAATTTGTTTATCACCCGAAGATAGACAGAACAGGATAGTTATCATTGATTCCTGAAAAGGAATCTTTCTTTGTCCTCGTAATTTTCCGGTTGGTTAATATGTGGTCAATTAATTATCTTGTCGCTAAACTGACGATGGTATTCAATTTCTTTTTTAATGCAGATAAACAATACTCACATCTTTGCTCTTGAGAAAAATGTCCGCGGCGGCGGCTGTACCGAATCCTGTCAGACTTTTTACTGTTGAATTATGATTCAATAATCTTCTACCCTGGAGGAATACATTCAACGCCAATGCGCGAATTTCATCTTGGATTTTCCGCCGTTCTCGTGCTCTACCCAATTCCACAACGCTCTCCAAGGATATCAACTATAAGCAATATTTAAAAACGTGGTATTGAGTTAAATACACATAAAGGTAAATCATTAGCGTGATAATCATTGAGACTATTTCATCCTCACCTGAACGTTTATATTTGATCTGATATTTTCAGGCATAGCATTGAGTGCACCAGAATATGCTCGCAGGAGCGCCAAAATAGCCAATCTGCGACGATCAGGATTTTCCGCGCCGCCAACAGTGAATGGTTCGACGATATAAACAACAATTGACGGTGGCTCAACTTCTTCATCATCAGGTCCGATTGTTGTAGTTGTTGCCGATGTAGCACTTGTCGCTGATGTTGTGGTTGGTATTGTATTAGTTGTTATCGGAGTTGATGTTGTAATAGACGTTGATGCCGTTGTGTTATTTGCACATGTATTTGATGGTGATGTTTGAACATTATTCGGTGAATTATTTCCCAACGTTGAATTGGCATTAGGCGGGGTATTATTTGATGATGGTGTTTCACTACGTGCTGTTTCACCATCGCCAACTGGTTCAGTTTTGATAATCGTACCGTCAGGCGTTGTTGGCATTGAATCCGATGGTGGCGGTGGCGCTGGCGCTGACACCGATGACTGTTGCTGTTTATTGTTTGTTGAATCGACTGAATCAAGCAGACTTCGATCTTGTATTACCTGTGCCAGATATGGTGCCAAACGGTTGCTACACACTTGCGCGTATAACCTCAGTTGTTCGCTCATTTGATTTTCACCAAGAAGTTTGAACCATTCATCAATTGGTTTTTTAACCCACTTTTGACACGCTGACTTGCCAACACGTATGATTCCATCGCGCCAAGTTTTGGTTATCGGTGTGTGTTTACCTAATCGACAAATTTCATATGTCGTTGATAATTCGCGGAAAAAGTACTTGACCCTATTGATCATAGGATCATTGTCGGGCGCGAGAACAACGTAGGCCACGTCTCGAGGTCCAGCGTACGGCTCCAATAAAAGTTTTTCCCAATAATTAAGAGCGTACGGTGAAAGGGAGAGCCAGTCTCTATCGTATCCAACAACTAATGCTGGTATTGGTTGAGGTTCACAGCGATCGTCCGTTCCCCTGCCTGCCAATCGATGAAATTGTCGCCAAGTAAGTGGCCCGGCTACTGTATAAGGCGCCTCCCACATTCGCGTAGTACATTTTTTCTGCACCGCTTCTTGGAGTAATGGCTGCAATGTCCTCATCATCCTCACAATGTCGCCCGTACATTGTGGACCACGAGCTCGTATGAATGCCCAACGATGGACACCCACCATTTTATTAGTCCGCTCAATTTGATTACCATCAACAGTTTTACCTTGATCCAGTGCAGCGAGTGACACTTCATTACCATCATTAAATTCTAATGTATTGAGGGTTGGCATGAGCGTCGTGTGACTTCTATTACCAGCATAAATTCTTGCGGCCCTGTATAAACTACTGGCTGAACTTTGAACTATTGCGCACTGTTCACGAACAAGTTCCATAACACTAGTAGGAATAACATCGAGACTCTCAGACGACTTAATATCACTTGCCGCAACTGTTACCAATGATTCTTTTTTCTTTTCAGAAGGATCATCAGCAATACCTGTTATTTCCATTTCGTCTTCATAGAACAATCCGGCCTGATGTGCCAATCGACGATTAACAACAGCACTGAAGCCACAACTGCAACGAATCTGATCATCATCCTGGAATAGCGCATTGCCGCCTGTCGACCATGAACCCGCGAGGTAAACCCCGGCGTCCGCACCTTTTATATTACCGACAACTTTTGGCCCTGCATTGCACACACACAAACTGCAACTGTCGAAGTTGTGATCGCGAAATATATTTAAAGCCGTATCGCCAAGTAAAATATTTACAACTAGTGAATTCGATTCAGGTGCGCGCGTTGGTCCTGGTGTATCCGCATCAATGCTATTTATGTTCTTGTTCAAATACGATGACGTCGTTGACGTTGCTGGACTTGGTTGATCATAGGGGGGCGGTGGCGGTCTGCCTGATCGATAAGCCGTACCTATTATTGGCGCTGGACTTGGTGGGCAAATTTGTTGATGAGGTGTTGCAGCTTGTTGCTGTGGTGGATGATGTTGCATTTGTTGCTGTTGCGACGGTGGTTGTTGAGGTGGTTGTTGGTGATGATTATGATGATGTTGTTGCTGTTGCTGCTGCGTTTGTTGCTGCTGTTGCTGTTGTGATTGTTGTGGTGGTGGTGGCGGTGGTTGTTGATGATGGTGAGCTGCATCATGGGATTGTTCTTGGTGTGGCTGATTGTGGTTTGTTGATGAAGTGTTATTACCAGATCTGGACGCTGATGACGACGATGTCGAAGACATTGATGATGTCGAATGCGTCGAAGTTTTTTCCGAAGTGTTTGACGTATTATTATTATTGCATTGCCACGACGGCCGATATACACAATGCGATGGCAAGACTACAGGTGGTAATGATTGACTGGGTAAATTAGTTAATGGTGCATATTTTGATGACCCAACTAATTTACATATCGACATTGGTTTAAAAACATATGACCAATCGTCAATTGGCTCTTCTGGTGGCGAACCCATATTTGGGTATATATCCGGTATTTGGCGATGAAGGCGTTGTGATGCCGTTAAGTCAGTTTGATCTAATGGAGTGTCATTCATTTGACACGGCGATGCAACAGGATTATGTTCCAATGAGGGCGGGGTCGGAAACATTTTTGATAATTCTTCGGGGCGTAGTGCACCAACCCCGCGATTATTCTGTTTGTTAGTACCATCAATACGATTTTCCTCATTGATACTGTTGGATTTATTAGAACCCGGGGGCGTTTGCACTTGTAATTGGTTGAGATTTGTTTCGTCACTGGATGTATCAGGATCAGAATTATCGAAAATTTGTTCAAGATCTTTGTACGATGCTTGTAGACCTTCACTAGTAAATAGTGAACCAGGTTTAGGTGGTTCATCACGTTGTCGTCTGAGGCCACCATCAGCTCTAGTACCGTTAGCAGTGCCATTCTCCTCCCCCGTCACGTCAAATTCATATGGATCATTTCTAACACCCATCTCTCCACAATCACTCTGTCAACATACGAATATCATTCGTTAAATAGAATTTCGTAAATAGACACAAAATATAATATGATAATATTATACTTACGGGTGTTACACCTGGTTCCTGTTTGATTTCGAGTTTTGGGGCTTGCGCTTGATTCATTTGTGAATTTGTCAATGGATAAAGACTATTGCCACGTTGATTGACGAATCCGGCCGTTAATGTTGGTTTAAATCTCTTGACTGGATGATTGAGCCATGCTTCTTGCGTTGAATAATCGTACAACCACGAGAGTGGCTGCTCATCATCAAGTAATGCTCCTTCATATTCACGTGATACAAGAATTGGTCGTTTGAGCGTTGGCCCGGGGGCCGGACTCGATATTTGATTGCTATTGCCACTAATTGACGATGTTGATTTAGGTCCCTGTGATGGTGTCAATGGCGGGGCAGTGTTTGGATGACTTGGTGGTGGTTGTGGGCTTAATGTTGGCATTGTCAAATCCGCTGATGGCGGAACGGAGGCGGGTTCAGAATGTGGAGTAGCTAATGGTGAAGGTGCTGGTGAACTGGGTGAACCCACTGACGGTACCGCAGGACAATCGCCAACAGTTGGTGGTCCACGTGAATACGATGGTGGTCCACCAGGCGGTGTAGTCGGAGCATCTGTGTGATTTCTATTTATAACAGTCCTAGACAATCATAAAAAATGAATGTATAAGATATTGAATGAGTTTCTTCACAGAAAGGATGATGATTTCGCTATGACAGTCGAATTATCACGTATTTGTATGTTGATACACTGATAATACGATGGACATGAATCAATGATAGGTGCAATGTTAGTTGTTACAATATTGTCAGTATACACAACATATAAAAATGATTTTGAGTATATAGCCAATTTTAATAGAGAATCCATGCACATAAACTAACATGCAATGTATCTAATAGAACTAATTTCCTTTATCAGCTATTGATTACTTCATGCATCTAATGTCTATAATTATTTATAATGAACTATTACATGATGCGATATCACAAGGTGCTATATGAGTTTTATTAATTTCGTAACGATAATTGTAATGGATGATTCATGACCAAAAATAAAAGGGAGATATGACATCGAGTATGACAATAATATTTATGGTTGGTGTTTTCTATTATGAAGGCGTAAGTCGACAAAATAATGTACGTAATATATACATAGTCTGAAATGTTACATGAATTATGAAGGATTTGAAGAAAATTAGGCAACAGTTAGCATTTGCGATTATAATTAATCAGTGAAGTGAAATGATGATGATTCTGTTGTGGTTTTTAATCATGAAAATATTTCGCGTGAGTTATACCCACCTCGGGGCATTAGCAGGAACAGAGGGACAAGCAACATCCCATTGAATGGTAGAGCGTCGGTGGTAAGGTATGACGACCCTCCGTCCACCTTTATCAACTCTCTCCCTCTGAACCTGTGTGGTGGAATGGCCCTTCCAACCCCCGGGGGTCGTGCACCTGCAATCGATGCATTTTTAGCTTCATCCTATTTTGTCTTTTCTTACTTTTTTTTCTTTCATTTTCCTGCATTTCTTTTTCGCTCATTCTTTTTTTGCCCTCCTCTTCCATTATCGTTAACCTCCATAGCTTAATTCCCATCGCATATAGACATCAATTCATATTTACATTTTTTTCCACACTTTCATTTATCAAGTTGGCGCGTTTTGCTTTTCATCCACTCGGTGTTCAGTCACGGACGTTACCCACGATAGAATTATTGATTCATTCATTTAGTCATAGGAGAAAAGGAAGAGAATGAGAACAAAAAAATAAGTAGAACGTGGAGAACAGACATAACTCGTGGTACAATAGAATACTCGATCAATTATCACAGCATTTTCAGACATTCTTCTACCATCACAACACACATCCACGGATCAAAGTGAATATCTATCAGGTTAACATGCAACTAATGGAAAATACAAGACTATCAAAGTACTGCTAAAGTATCTAATCGAAATAAACTTCATTGCAATAATCAGATGAATTAATTTCAAACTATTTCAATTCAATAATATTTATGAACGCATAGCGCTTACTTAGATCCACTAATCAACAAAACATTCTCAAAATCGGTTAAGCAAAATTTACATTCATTTCATGAACATGCCATCGACTCGAATAATATAACAATATCATTAATAATTATGTAGAATTCAGACCGGATAGACTTATTTCAATAAATTGATAATTATATTCTGGTTTCACTTACTTGGAGCATGTACAGGAAGACTTTTGTGTTGCATCGGCAAACATCCAAGTACCAAGCTCCACGGAAGATTCAGCATTTGTTTTGGAAGTTGACAGTGACGTTATACCAAGAGTACACTCTGCCCAGACACGTTCCGGTAATTCTGTTGATGGTTTCGGATCGCGTTGAATTGAATTTGGATTTTCGTAACTTGCTGGGGCTGCTGGACTGTAAGGTGGCGATAGAGGAAATTCAACGGGTACATCATCCATATCAGTAACAAGAACGTAGCATGATGGGTATCGCATTCTCACACCACCAACCAGAACTTCCACAAGTGGCGGAAGCCCACTTTCGATACCACTAGAATTTATTGGATAAAAGTGTTTCCATTCCTCAACAAGTTGCGGATCAAGACGACCGACTTGACCAGTCAATGTTCCCGCAAGACCATATGGTGCAAGGATAACTGGAAATAAGGAATAGAATTTGATGAGATATTATATTTCAACTGTCCTTATAGTTTTATGTCAGATATAATTTTTTTTTTATGAAAACTGCTGCACTGAGTGCAAACAATGGGTAAATATTGAATTGGCAGTAAAATTTTAGGATGTAATGAGACTAAATTTCTTGTGCTGATGGAGAATAGAAGCCATTACCGATCTTGTTTAGAACTATTAGTCTTCATTTTTCCAATCTGCTCAGTAAAAAATAAGTATGAAGGGTCTCCCTATAAGCATTGTGTCGAAGTCATAATTTCTAGAATCTGGTTCAAGTTTCTGGTTCTTTTTCTAATTTTCAACTGCAGTATTGTATTGCCGGAAAAAATCAGAATCGTTAAATCCTGCATTGACAATCACATTCTGAATTCGAAACATTGTGGAATATGGGGATCATCTAATTCGCATTTTACGTTGGCTCAATACTCAAATAATTGTTCATCTTATCATTTTTTTTTCGTAATTGTTGACAAAAACCGAAAAAAGACAAATAAGAATTGTGAAATATTGTATCTAAAATTCATTGAATTATCTTCATCGACGGAAGCAGTAAAGAAAAAATCAATACGATAAATGAATATTTTGATGTAAAAATCGAAGTGGTTTTTTTTTGTGCTTACAAAATAGAGAGAAAAATATCTAAATCATCTTACCTTTGACACCATTTTGCGATGTCTGGGTTCGCTGTAAACAAGTCCTGTTGAGGTGTCGTACAGCTGGATGTTGTCTGACATCGACGCTCGCGCAGACGGTGCTCTCACCGTGCACGAAAAATGCGAACGAAAATGACAAATGGCTGCTGTGAGAAAAGAAAAAAATACGAATTATGCTGCTGTAAAGAGCATCGAAGCAACACATTGTTGCAACTAACTATATAACAAATGCCACACAGAAATACGAAATAGCTGCATAAACACTTTAGAACGTTGAAATAATTGAATTACCTATTGCAGCGATGTTTCTCAAAGCCATCGTATGGTTGAACAAACCATTTTCCAAGTCGAACAAAATCACGGGAAAGCAAACAACGTTCAATAAGATTATGCAGTGCCTTGAACAGTAACGAACGGCATTCATATGATAGGCCGCTTTCCCAAGAGCCTTGCTCACTCTCTGAAAAATTCAAAATATATACAATTACAGTAATGTTTCGATATTGTTCTACATGAATTCACAAAAATCGACAAAACATAATAAAATATACTATCCATATAACTAAAACAATTGAAATATATTCCGTACATTTCACATAGACACGATATCATTTTTATAAGTGCTTTTCTACTACTTTTTTTTCCATTTTCGTTGTCAATAATATTTCACGCCATAATCAACAATCCAACGCTTTATCAATCAATTTTCATGTGTTTATTTTCAATGTTGAACTTCGTGTGAAACTCGTCTGATAGAAAGATGTGAAAAATGAAAAAATTATAAAAAAAAAAAAAAAAAACGAGACTGAATAGAAGTGAGAAGGACACGGCAATGGACAGTAGTGGTAGTAGTAGTAGTAACATAGTTCAGCGACCCCTGGGTAAGCGTATAGCGGTAGGCCGCAACATTCGGTCGCTACAGCGTATATACGCATCAAGTGTATATGTACAGAAACAAGAGTACGTTAGAGAACCTTGATCGTGCGACTTCTCATCTATTTTTATGCATATGATGATGATGATACCATGAAAATGAAAATTTCCACAATCTTTCTAATAAACACCGTATTATCACGTTGATTAATAATTCCATTTGAACGATTCATAACTCGATGTGAATGTGTAACTGAGTTCATAAAATAAAAAAATTAATAAAAAAGATGAATGTATATATAAAAATGAAATTGAAAAACTTACCACAAGCTATCAGTTCTGGTGATACAAGTCCTGTTAAGTCAGGCTCTTCACCATACCAAAAAATCCAGAGTTCCTTAGCAGCAGTCAACGATAAGGGTGGTGGTGCAGGCGATGGGGCTATTCCTAAGTCAAAAATTCCACCGGCTCCACCACCACTTGTAACATTGTTTGCTGGTGCGGCTGCTACACGCCGCCAAACACAAAGTATATCGCCCGCCAGACAACGCGAGAAACTTGACAGTACTGGATCCTCAAGTGGGGTACCCCCAAATCCACCTACCATCTCGCCCCAAACCAGCTTTCGCCATTTTATCCCACAAAGATCCGTCTGAAAATAAGAGAAAAAAACATAATAAAAATCTAATTTCGTATTTTCAATGTTTGAAATTATAGGAAAATTCCGCCAGTTAATTGTGAAATGTTTCTCATTTCAATACATTGTTACATTATGAATAATCAGTGATTTATCGATTATGTTGGTCAGATATTAATAATGTACACATCAAACTGATATTGTTAAAATAATTGGTGGAATAATTGACTAATGAATATCTAATGATTTATTTTGTAAATGAATACGCGATTAAATATAACAGATTGATAATTTTCTGTGTTTATTTATATCATGACATCGTGTCATGCGCATGTTTGTACACAACTACACGTCATGCAAAGCAACTATATTTTCGCCGGTTTAGGTTAAGGTTGCATTTTCAATTCCTATCAGCATATATATACATATGTATATGTATATAGTTTTCCATGTCATCGTCACTTTTATTATACAATTGAGAATGTATCTAAATTTTTAGATCAAGCTTGAATTATTTCAATAAGAAAAGCTACACAAATTCTGCACATGCGCGCACCATTTATTATGCGCACGCCTTCCACGTTCGATCATGTTATTATTTTCTTTTTTTTCTCATATTCTTCAACAATAGCTATCAAACGAAAAGAAGAGAGAAAAAAGAAATTCATTGTCTGTCGTTATAAAAATGAAAACATCAATGCATAATAATGATGTTTAATTTCATTTTTAATATATAAATATTTTACAGTATATTCATTCATCGAAACCAACGTCTGTTTTCCAAATCAAGATATTATTGAAGATGATAATGAGATAATTTTTCTACAGATACCTCACCTGCAATTAAGTGGCATTGATTGACAATAAGGGAAAGAAACAGAACGTTAGTTTGAATATGCAATACGATGAATGCTGATATAAAGAAAAAAGTGAGACGAAAAAGAGGTTCAACGACGTATACACGGACAGTCTGGTGAGCTAGCTTCATGTTGATCAATACGAGAGTGAGAAGACGTGCAAGGCCACCCACAAGAGCACACAGCTTGACCGTATTTAGTAGCCTTCCCTTGTGCGCTGTATTTTTCATTTATTTCAGGATAATCATTTAGAAAAATTTTACATTCAAACTTTGAGTTAGAATATTTCAACAATTCAATTTGTGTCTTCATTTGGTGCTATGATTTATCGATACTTTTTCCCTAGCATAAATTATCGGAAAATAAGAGAGAATTTGATCAAGAAAAGGATGATCATGAAAAATGAATGAGTTAAATGTATACTAGAAGGTGAATAGCATCCAACGCCTTTCTACAATACTCTTAACCGTTTTGTCTTTTTTTTCTGAATGACTTTCACCGGAGCTGTTGCACCATTTACATTCGATACCAGAATTTAGTCAAAAACAAAGATGGAATGAAACAAATATCCTGAGATGCGTTGATAATTAGAAAGAATCCGAATCAATGTCTTCTGTCATTTTGATCTTGTCAATTTGAAATGATTTTATAGATTCATAACTGGATTTTTTTGGTTTATAAATAACTTTTGGTGTAAAAGTTCGTGATATTTTCAAAAATCAAGAATTCAAATCATTCACTCTCACCTCATCAATGCCGATGTATCTTTTCTATACTTTAATATTCAATTTTGGAATCACCACAAGATTTCATTTAACGTTGCTCATGATGAATTTATATCACGTACGTCATAGTTATAAGAAAATTGCTACCAGAAATTACCTTTCTCCCCTAAGTCATCATAAAAGCCCTACAGAGACTTGACTTTTTCACTTGGTAAATTTTAATTCATCCAATCAATATCAAGCTGGGTGGTATATTTTATTTAATTATTGAAAGATATAACTAATCTTTCTTCATTTCGTATGACAACTTCAGCTTTCTTTGAATTATCATTCAAACCTATTTGGAAATGGATTTCCAAGAATCTTTACAGCAATATCAGATCGCTAGAGCGGTTTCTTCACATAATTCACCTACAATTAATTCGTTACCCAATATTTCAGTGAAAAACTTATAAACGAAACAAAAGAAGAACTATCATAATAGCATAAAAGACATGAAGCATACAACCATACATTCTGAAAAGTCAACCAATATTCCATGAATGAAAAGCATCAATTGAAGGATGGAAAAAAAAATCAATTCATCTCTTCATTCTGATACAAAAATTCGAATGAAAAGAATGAATTTCCACCTAAACAACAAACAAATATTTGTAAAAGATAGAATTGAAGGAATAAAAACATTACGTTCACGTTTGACACAGTTTTCCAGTTGGCAAGAGATAATCCGTGTTGTATAGTCGACTGACTTCTCGGGCGAAAGGAATGTTGCAAGTTGCAAACAACAGAATGACGGCGTAAGCTAGAGTAGGAGAATGCGCGAGTCTAAGTGAGAGGGAGAATGGAAATAAAATAAAACGAAAGACAGAAACGGAGAAAACATCATCATATTGTCGCTCTCACTCATGGTTGATATACTACAAAGTGAGAGATGCAACAGAGTCACCGAGACGATTCAAATCCTTAAGATTGTTTAACTCGACAGATTTGAACCCTCCAAACATAACACATTCATATACATGCTGTACTGTATCAATATTATCACACGTGACGAGCCCAAATTATCATCAACTTTAACAATGTCACTGTCATGTCAAAAATAATTTTTCTTAATATATATGAATTATTCAACACACATATATAGACGTCCATATATTTGTATATATATTCTGTCTTGAAACGAAGCGCACACTCGATATACAAACAGTCGCCGCCACTGTCGCCGTTTCTCTTTCTCTCTTCGACGCACGCACACACATATATACAGGTCATCTATAGATCCCTATCTATATAGGCATGTACGCGCACAGACAAATCTCTTGCTTCTCGCTTTCTCACAAGGTTTTTCCTGTTTTCATTTATTCATTCATTTTTTTATTCTCTTCTCCTTTTCCCTCCATTATTTTTCCTCTCATTCCTTAACTACCATACGTCCACTTATTTCTATCAAAAATACATATCACAATTAAATCAACTCATGTAAATTCATAATACAAAAAAAAATCGCGAGAGGGTTACGTGTGGGAGTAAGAAAGAGAGAGGCACGGCGGGGCAGCAGAGTCAGGAATGAGACAGGGTGAGAGATAAAAAAAAAGAGAGCAAGGGAGGGCCTCTGGCACTAAGGGCATAACGATATGACCAATAATTTGGTATTAATATGATAAAAAATAAGATGAGGTCCAGGATGCCGCGATGCATTAAGGATATTCATCATCCAGAGAAGAAGTAACGCTCGGAGAAGCAACCTTGGACAAACACACAAGACGTCGATTTTTTTTCCTCCTTATTTTTTTTTGTATATGTTCACACATATTAAAATATATATATATATACGCATATGTATATATATGTACATGATTATATATGATTGTGTGATGAATAAGGAGGTAATGTGCACTGTTTAGCATATATCTAGAATTAGGAAATGAAACGGTTGAGAAATGAGTATTTGTGTGATAATGTGATTTATTGGTAATGAGGGATGATTGTGAAGAGGGTAAATAATGATTTTGTTAGTTGAAGTATACTCACCAGTGCGAAGAAATTCGTGTGGCAATCCTCCAAGCTGGCGCCGTTAGTTTGATGCGACGGGTGCGTCATGGTTTCTCCATTATCTACGATTAATTATCACTTTTTCCTTTATATTTTAATTCATACACAAACTTATAACAATAGATATTGTTTATGGACAATAAATGTCGTCTGAATGAAATAATTGTGGAACATTTACGAGAATTTTCACCTTTCAATGGTGAACTGTAAAATGGCGGATCGCACACACCACACACGGGAACACACAACAAGCGGTACCCACAGACACGGTTGGGGGAGGCCAGCGAACGGCGATAACAGCGCCAACTGTTGGACGCAATACAGTTAAACAGTCAACACTGTGTATAATATTCGTGTTCTCGCACTTTTGCGGCTGTAGGGGAAGAAACATTTTTATCCTTCTCTCTCTCTCTCTCTTTCTTTTCATATATCGTGCAATGTCTGTGAAGTACAAAGAGTGGGAGATTTAGGGGTGAGGGAAACATAGAGATTTCTCTACATCGCGCTATGTTTATTGGCTGTTTTATATTTCTTAACTTTTTGTATAACCAATTGCAATTCACGATCTTCATATGTTTTTTAGGCAGCCGCCAAATTTGAAAAATATTTGTTGCAATGGATTTGGGATGTAATTGTAGAGTCATTGAACTTGTGACGCGTTTTCATGATTGTGTGTGGGTGTGTGTGTGTGTGTGTGTGTGTGAGGAAAGGGGGCGGGGATGGTTGCTATTGAAGGGTGTAAGGGATTTCTTCTTTTTTTTCATAGGCTGGGCTTACGTTGATCTTAAGAAGAAGATTTTGGTATTACTCCGGTATATGATTTGGTTTTCTTTCCGTTTTTCTTTTTCTCCATCGAGTTTATTGCCCCCTTTTTGTGGGGTGTTATTGGCGGGGTGAACGTATTTTCAGATGCTAAGTTGGTGTGTATATATGGAATATATTTGTATTTTGGATTTTATCTCTATTATTTCGAATGCTGTAATTATGTTTAGCAGGGATTATGAGAATTTTACATTTTTAAGTATCCAAATAATCGTAGACTGTTCGAAACGTTTATCAATAGATAGATGTTATCAGATGTTATTGTAAATGAGTTACTGTTGGTATCAATTTAGAAAGTACAAGTAAATGAGAAATTTCTTCGTTATGAATATAGCTTGAATGAAAATGGAAAAGATGAAGGGAATGGAAATAAAAATGTTATATTAAAATTGGCAGCATTGGACTGGACTTATGATGATGCAATTTAATTCGGTTTTGCGAATTCCTTACTGAAGTCCATGAAGAGAACGAGATTGATTGGATAATGAATCAAAAATATTTATTGATCTGAGTCGTTAATTGCTCTGTTGAATTTTCGAGGTTTTTAGATCCGAAATTCATATTTGGAATAGACAAATAGTTCGTTTGAATTGTACCGACACAAATGAATATAATTGAAGGCAGACTCATTCTTAGTAGTTATACAAAACTACATAATAGAGATGATTTGGGCTACCATCAAAAAGAACATGGCGAGTTCATTGTATTAGGCAATTGTGATTTTTAAGTATATTTTTGTTTTCATAATCACTCCTCAAAACAAGCTGATTAGTCAATTATCTGAGAAGATAATTGTTCAAAATTAAAAATTCCACATTGTACTTTGGTTAACTTCGAGAATTCATTAATGGCTAAAATGGATGAATTTCATTTTAATTAGAAATCAAGTTGTAGATAATATTTATCATGTTAATGATGTTGCTCCTTCAGAGATGCTGTAATATCACCATCGATTTCATCACTTTCTGTCATTGATGAAGATGGAGGTGAACATCGAAGTGAAATTTCTGCGAAATTATCTTTCCCTCTGTAGAAAAAACCAATTGGCCCATTTTCTATTAGAAGTTGTGGCACTTTTTGATTGTTTGATAAAATTCCGAGTATTCGTAATATCTACCACTGAGATATAGAGGCCACGCCACTTTTCTTGAACACGAAGTTGATCGTATGAAGATCAGTCGGTTATATTATGTTGGAATTCTAAGAGAGTGATTACGATTGTGAAATAAAAATTTGTTCTACTGTCAGACCAACCAATATTGAAGTCCTGTGAAGTTCTGTTTAGAAACTTTGAGATGTTTTACTTCTTCAAGATATCGATATGTGAGTGAAAAGCCTTATATTAGTTTTCACAGCATGATTACACTATAACGAATACATTCACGTTTCTTGCTCGATAACTTTTAATAATTCCCATTATTCCAAAATGGTATTATATCGAAATTTTCTACATGAAATGAAGAAACTTTTATATTCTCTCAACTCTGACTATCTTGAACATGAGGTAGTCGATATTCATCGACTTTTTCCTGAGTGGATATCGCTTTAGATGAATCTACTAGTCAAAATTTGTTTACGTTTTTTTAGAAACTTTTTTTTTCTTCGGTATCTCACACCCACAAGTTGAATATGATCAATTCATTTTATGAAAATGATCAATTCATTTTACATGTTTCTAAGACCGAATTTTCCATAAGCATTGTCACTATGACTGTTCATCGCAGATTTTGTTTTCTTTATAAAAATTTGATTCATTTCTCTAATTTTGTACATTCGTAAAGTGTGGTTAGTTCGTTTACAGTATGCTGATTTCGTCAATTACTGCAATGTTACCTGACTGGTGCATGACATCTGGCCAGTCTCATATCTAGCTTGAAGAAAATATTCTCCTTCTTTGTATCGTCGCTGGGCCAAAATCCTTTTTACAGAAATGGACGATGGAAAACAAAGAAATTACAGATGGAGAATTGTATTTGCATCTCATCGGGTATAGATTGAGCAGTATAATCCAGATGCAAAATTGGAATACAATCACATTCGCTAACGTCTCATTCATCTCAAAAATCGTATCAACTGAATTCCCAACGGAAAAAAAAGATCGATTCTCTTACTTGGAATTCGTCATCAACATGAATCAAAATCGAACTATCCATCTTTTACATCCCCAGATGCATACGAAGTCCATTATTCATCAAGGTCACCCTGAAATCGTCACAAAATTGGAGGACTGAGTATGAGAACCAGTAAATAAGCTTCGACCCTTCAAAATATATTCAAAAACTTCGGTGGATGGATACGATGGAACATCGATCACAGTAGACAAGAATATAAATCTCGCATTTCAGTGTTATATCTATAGAAATGAAAAATAGAAACAGCCATACATTTTTCACGTACCCTTTCTTCAATCTCATAAATATTATTGCGTAACTCGTCCTACATGCATTCAACAAGCACCTGGTGACACCCTTATTACCCTATACATGACGTAAACAGCGCCCTGTTTTATGTCTGTATACAACACTAGACACATTGGTACTTGTTTCTGATACTCCAAAAGTTTATAAACTACGAGAGCACCTTACTATCTAAAGGATCATATGCTTCAATATGCTTATCAAGTGTGTGCATTGCATGTGATGCAATGAAATCTTCAAATTTGCCGCCACAGGCACATAAGATGGCAGCACTGACATGCATGTTCACATTTTACACACACACGTTTCTTACTTTTGACTTTTCTTACGTATTTTACTAATGTAAACTTATGCATAGAGTCGTCTCTGGCATGAAATACAAATACATAATATTATTTATATGTATGGTGAACAATTTTATACATGTCAAATGAATGTGTAGGTGATAAACTATGACAATACAATATAGAGTGTAAATGCCTACATCTGTATACAAACTTTTGCGCCACTCTTCACTACAGATACATTCTACTGTACACACAGGTGCAAAATTACCAACACATTGCATCTTTTGTCACGTAATATACGTAATAAACAAACGGATTGTATAAAACGATTGAAACCATTTTAAAAATGGCGGCGCTCATCAAACATTGTACAACGGGCTTCTCATTTTTGAATAAAAAAAATACAGTTTTGACCGGTATTACGGTAATTATGGATAATCTAATTTCGTAATTGGATTTTATATTTACGTTAAGTGATTTTATCATTTGTTTTATGTATTCAAGAAGAATTGATGAGGTTATGGTCACAATAAGAGGAAAATGATTGGTTGTGAGGAGAGGTTTTTGAGGTTAGGAAGTAACGAAATGTTGTAACGTGAATATAATAGTGAATAATTATGGGCAATTGGTGAGATGCAAGAAAACAATACTATTACGACGATAACACGAATATATATACATATTCACCTGGCTTTATTAATTGCTATGAGGATTGGTTTTTCTTTGTGAAGAGACTGTTACTCAATCGAGATAAACATTGTTATTTCTGAGATTACGATTATAAACATTATATACATGTTGTCTTAGGATCTGAGATGATTTCAATGAGACAGGATGAACCCTGATTAGACAGGGGCGGACAAAACGATTTGGAATGAAACCTTTTCGAATGTTTTGAAATGCTATTAAATAATCCAAATGCTAGTGATATTGAGCTCTCGTTTCAAATGCTACTTTCTAATAAGAGGAATTAATCTTTTTCCGTCGATCTTTTAGTTGAATATTTGAAGGTGCACAATCACTTTACATTTTTAAAAGTGGAGCAATGCGTATTATTTGTTGGCTGATTAGAATTTGAAAGCAAACGTTATTGTATGATTGAGTATAAAATCGTATTAATTCTAATCATACAATAGTTAAGGTGATTGAGCACAAAGAAGTTGAGTAATAGAGCAAATTTACATGAATATTTCCACTTGTTCGCGCTGAGAAACGTTGCAAAGTATAGAATGAAAAAAGAAAGCATAGGCTTTGTTGAGAGGAAGTGTATGGAATCGAGAACGGAGAATGAAACTTCGAGCTTGTTATTCAGAGGACATAACCATAATTTTTCCTCTTTTTCATAAGTAAAGATACCTATTCGTCTCTGTTTTTCATCGTAATATTTACTTTCACATTCTTATTTTTCAATTTGAAGGGGGCATTACAATACGATTCGAAAAGATACCTCAATAAGTTGAAAGTACGTAAACCAAAAAAACCACCGATTTACCAAGCAAAATGGGAATGGTCAGAAGCATCACTTTCTTCAAGGGGGTGAGTTAGATTAATATTGTATGTAGTAAGGTGTGTACGTATAATTATGGGAATGCAATTTATCGCTTTACATGCCAAACTTTGATTTGAATGGTCCGTTATTTCAATTGCTGACTAAATCACGAAGTTCCGGATAATTTTTCAAAAGATTCACTATTTTTGTCAATAAAAGACTGTGTTCATTTGTTCCCACATCTTTTTTAATATGAAAAATGTTGAATGATGAAAATACTTCCATATTTTCATCCCAATTTGGTTGTCGCTTTTTTCACTTAGTATTATTTCCATCTTCATGGCACAGTCGAGTATCGAAATAGACCGAATATCAATTGCTTCAGTCGATTTTATATTGATCTGTCTCTATACTCACAAATAATCCCTCAATCCAATACGCATCCAAGTTCTCACGTAAATACATGTCATTTGTTGATGTTGAAATCATTTTATGATTATCAAATTGCAGTTTCATATTTTATATAGAATTTATGTTAATCAAATATTTTACTTGCAGATTTTTGCGGCCACTAAAAGCCTATACGCCACCGAAAGATGTTTCTGAGAAACTCGACAGCATTTGCAAAAGCAATAACATCTCAACGGATGATTCAACAGTCATCGATAAATTCGACGAAAGATTCAAGCTCTTTGTCGCTTGTGAGAAAGAATTTAATTGTCCTGTGCCCAATTCTCTTCTGCATACTATAAGAACAATAGGTAAATTTATACCCATCATTATGGGCTGAATAATTCAAGCACAATAGAACCACTGCACATGACCATATTTGTGACGATAAAAATATTCTTTATCATTACAGGTGACTTGCGGGTATTCTATTTCACTCCAATCAATCCTACATTACCTTTGGACGCAGCTATCAAAATGGATTTACCTAAAAATCTTCATATTCAAACGAACTATGCGCGATTCCACCCAGATACTGATACAAAATTCGATGGGAAAACTGCATTCCCTAGAAGTTCAACACTTGTTACAGGTATCAAATATAGAAAGATGTATCCCAGCGTCATACAAAAGTCTCCATTCGAATAATATTATAGAACTTCATATTCTATATGTCTGTAATTCAATATTGTACCTCATACATAATTAACTGGTAATGTTGAGAATGGAATGAAAATAAAAAAAAGGCTGAAGAGATGTGTTATTGAATCCATAAACCATCTAATTGTTTATATGAATATTATACAATCATTGAGATATTATCTATTATAAGAACAACATTCAACATAGCATTGAAGAAGTTAAATCATAATCGATAACATTGTATCATAGCAACGTTCCACATGCGTAAATATTTCAGTGCGAGAAAATACAGTATGTCTCATAGTTGCACTCCAATGAAAAGTTCTAACCCCAGTCACGCAAACTCACACACTCATGTCTCATTCATTGTAATGATAAAGTATTTACGATTGAAAAGTGGCGATTCAAAAACATACGCGGTAGCTGATGTATTGCGGAGGTGTCACCTAGAATAGAAGTGAATAGAATACAATACAATAGAACACGTGCTTTTTTACGCTAAAATGTCTGGAATCTGGAGCAGTACTGGACTTTTGGCTGCGCGAATAAAGCCTATATATAAAGTAAAGTCTAAGGTAACGACTGTATACACCTAATCATTATTATGGCGTCCCGGGATTTGGGACAATTTTTCTGAAGCTTATTCCCTTTTTTCTCCGTAGAAAATTGAATTGTCAGGCACTTCAAAACCCGCCCCATTCATCCTGCGACCATTTGCTGGCCTGTTCAATCCATACCCATATGGATGTTCAGTATTTTGCAATCATCCTGCTGATTGTGAGGCGAAGGAATTTTTTCGACGCGCAAAAGAATCATGGGCGACTGAAGGAAAAGCACTTTTATTGCCTGCTGAAATGGAAATGATTCGTGCAACATTATTAGCAAGTGGTATCGCAGATGTAGCTAGAATGAATGAGGGCATTGGTACATTTGATATCAATCCCATGACTAATGTGCCTGATGAATTGTTTCGTAAATATACTGAGACTGATTCGCGACCATTGACACCCACTCCAACATTAGCTAGTGGACCAGTCACTGTGCAGCGTGACGATAATTTCGAATTCAATTCTACGTGCAACCCTAGAGAACGCACCACACTCATACTGGATCTCAGAACTGCGTCACAAGAGCAAGATATTGAAACACTTAATTGGCATGCTGTAATTTTAGAGCCGCCACCAAGTCCTGTTCGGAAAAATAGTCAAATTTCTAAATTTGTTCCGCCTCTGCCACCCACGCATCATGAAGAACAGCATCATCATCATCACCATCGACATCATCAACAGCCGCAACAAAGTGGTTCTGTTTCGCAAGAAGCGGTTGATGATATGAATGAGGTCAGTGTTGATGGATACACTCATTACGTAGAAAAATGGAGTAAAATAATTTGGGGCATTCCAGAGTATTTCAAAAAGTGATGAGATCCATGAGACTAATGACAATGTTAAAGATGATATCGTGATAAAGCGACGTGGAAAACGTTTAAAAAAGCGTAAATGTCGACGTGGATCAACGTATGGACAGCAATGTGAAGTTAGAGATCCTTTAGAACCACTTGAAACACAAGTATCACAAGTAATTGATGGTTCGAGAAAAAATAGTGCGCTGTTGCCATTAGAAAATGTCACAGCTATAATAACACCCGAAGAACAATCAGTAACATCAGTACAACAACAATCGACAGCATCGAGTTTCATCAGTCCGGAAATTTTAAAACATTTTATTAGAGATTTAGATAATGAAACAATAGAGCAAGAATTCTTTTTGCGGGTAATGAGGAGCTCATCATATAATTGAAACGGAGAGATTTGGTGATGACTTGAGGACTATAAAATATTTATTTGTTTAAAAATTAAAACCCCTGAGATTTTTCATTTTCTCATCTAATTGACTTCTCATTATATTACATAAAATAAAAATTTTAAACATCATCATGTTGTCAACGAGTCAACTCAAAAAGCTCCGTCGATATCTTCGATTATGGAACTTCATGTTCAATTCAAATATTTAGGAATCTAAATCCATATTATTTCAGAGACGAATTGTGATGATGGAAGCTCTGAGAGTGAAAAACGAACTGCAAACTCAGAATCGTCCGCAAAGTCGGCAATCAGCGGTACAATTTCCGATGGCAGTGAATGCGCCGCGTATTTTTTCACGCCAAAACGCCAGATTTGAGTTACTTGACGGAGCAAGTTTGGCATTGATGAAACCACTTGATTATCTGGGCAAACACGTTTTCCTCACACCCGGTAGAAAATTAATTTTCGCAAGGACCTTTGATAAATATTATGAAGACACGATGGATGACGTACGATATATTTCACCCAATGATTTATTAGAGGCTCTCAATGAGATAATGGGAAAGCCGTTGACTGATAATCAAATAATAGAGTTCGACAAATTTATTGGAAAAATTGAGGTACAATTGAATTTTCGAACTTGGTGTGGTGTATGTGCAGCTTGTGAACGATTATTATCACCACTACCACCACGAAAATTGGATATGCCAACGTGGATTGAGATAGCTGACTTCCAAGCGCTAGAACGTAGACTTCAATTTATACAGGTAGATGAAAAGTTGAATTATTTATTAAAACAAATTCGTGACCGATAATTAGTTCTTTCAATATTTATTGTATTCACACATCAATTAAACATATTAATTTATCACATGCCATGTATAAAAAAATATCGGAATCTTTTGACATTAAAAACTCACACAAATTTATGCAATTGACATTGAAAATATATTTAAGCGTATTATTGTTTCATTCTGTAATGAATTCGAAAAAAAAATTATAAATACGTGAATAATGACTGATGAATTAATATTAATTTATTTTGACATGTTTCTTCTTTTTTTTTGGCATTGTGTAAAAGTTTAGTGCTGATAGTCATAAAAAGAAGTATTAATAATATTTATAAAGTCATTTTTTGAAAATTACAAATACATTTTAATGTAACAAACAGTCCTGATGAATAAACTTTCCATTCAATTGGAATTGGAACACACATCATTGGATCAATCACTATTGCAATATATCTATAAATAATATCTTTAGAGTACAACTTTTTGAAGTTTCGGCATTTTTTTCGGACAAGTGGCAACGTGTCGATCCCAATGTCTTGCTTGACATGTTTTATCGCAATAAAATGTCATTTCACAACCGAGACACTTGAATGTAGGGCCTGGCCGACCACAGTTTGAACATTTCAAAGTTTTTGATAAATTCGGACTGTATTCAACTTTACCAAGATGTGGTGTATCACAATTTCTCCCTTGATCAACGTGTTCTTTTGCGCCACGAAAACTCATTGGTATTCCCATACTGAGAGGTGTCGCATAATTATGTAACGCAACTGGTGAAAGAGTTGATAAAAGATTGCATGGATCTAAAGCCCAATTGTTGCGTATTCCATAATTTCTAACAGGTACAAAGGGTGCAGCTGGCGATATTGGACCACGCCATGATGGTCGATAATTCATTTGTGCTATTGAACGATCATGCATGGCTAAATGATTCGTCGATTCGGAGTATCCATCGGTATATTGAACTGATGGATGTGGTTGTGCTTGTTGTGGATGCTGTTGCTGCAGTGGTGGTTGCAATTGCGCTACCTGCCTTTGCAAGAGCGCGTGATGACGATAATACCTATAATAGTCTTCTTCTTGTTGTTTTTGTTGCGCCAACTGTTGAATTCCTGTCGAATTCGATGATTCTGGAATGATAATGGGATGCGATGATGGTGATGATCCATAGTCACTCCTCTTCGGATAATTAGTTAGTGGTGATTTCGAATTAGCGGGATCATTAACTGGTAATCGTTTTGCCACATTTTCCTGAGATGAAGTTGTTGGCGATAGGTGATGATAAGACGATGTCGATGCATTTTCTATAGGAACAGAATTTGTTGCTGATACGGGTACATTGTACTGCAGTGGTGCATCGATGTTACTTTTCATACCAGCTAGTTGAGCATTTAAAACATTTTGTGGAGGGATGAGTGGATATCGTATAACTGTGTTGTTCCAAATTGGCGCAGCAGATGCGGCATTTGTTGCTGCGGCAAATGCTGGATGAGTGTAATTGTATGGTCCACCTGTATCCATCTGCAATGGGAACTGGAAAATTCAACTTTTCAATGATTACGTTCTCTTATGTACGTATTATTGTATAAGGCAACGGTATTGAATGGCGATATAAGGTGGAGTAGTTGATTGTATATGGCCAAATTTTAATTGTAATTGATACTTTTTGTGCAGTCAGCAGTTTCAACATATTTCGAAATTACTGCAGAGTATTTTCCATGGAAAAAGAAAAGTAAAATTGTACCAGAACGTTTGATTGCGTTATTGGTTATTATATGAGAGAAAAATAAGAAAAAAAAACTTACTGGATAATTCCGTGCGTAAGGTCCGGGCAATGGAAGTGGTGGACAAAATTGATTTGGTCCAATAGGTATATTGACATTATTGGTAGAAGCATTTGGCGCTGTTCGTGCTTGCCTGTGAGTTTGATCTTGCCATTGCTCATTATTCCACTGAGTTGCATTCATATTAGGATTTTGATTCAAAATAGGTTTATCCCGTGAAGTGTCTGATGGCATACTCAATTTACGTAACTGATCCAACTGTTCGTTTGACGTGTGTTGAATAATTGATGTCGGATTTTCATTTGGTATCACATTCGTCAATTCTCCCCTTTCAAAAATATTTGCAGTTAAATGATGAAGTTTTTTTGCTGAATGAGAATTAGTAAGCCATTTACTAAGCGATGGAAATTGATCAGCTCTGATGATGTTTTCAACTGATTTTACTTTAGCAATTTTATTATTTCCAACATTCCCTTGGCTTGCACGGGAACTTTTCGAAGTATCACATGAAGATGTTATTTTTGGTGAAGTTATTCGATCATTGTGTTTTTTTAACTCTTGTATGACACTGTTATTCGTGTTATTAATCATTATTTCATTAGTTTGAGAGTACGTAGACATACTTTCATCAGTTATTTCTCGAATCGTTTTATCCGTTTCTTGCTTATTTACAGTATTGTTGTCTGATTTGTTTGGATTTGTGTCAGATTTAATTATTTCATTCAAATTGAATTCTAATAATTCTGGTTTGTCATCAATATCAATTTCTTCATCAATTAAGCATTCATTTGTAGTAGATACTCCTGCAGAACGTGATTGTTCATTTGAAGTAGTGGATGTATTTTTTGGAAGTTCCGATTCAGGCCAATGAAAGCAGTTATCATTATTGTTTATATTTATTTTCGCCAATATTGGCGGGCTGTCTCGTATATCACATGAGCTATTGTCAATCTTCGAATCGACTGTTATTTTTGGTGATAGTTTTGGTGGCCCTGGTGATTGTGATGAGTCACAATATGGTAACGTTGATGAATGTGTAGTTGGTGTCATGAATGATGACGATGACACAATTGTACTCAGTATAGGTGATTCAGGTATTTGTATTGATATCTTACTATTATCCGTTTCAGGAAGTTTTGTTAATAAATTTTTCAATGTCTCAATTTGTTTTTCGTAAGAATCTATTGTTTCTTGCATTGAATTGTCGGGTGATGTGAATGCAGTTCTCAACATTTCACGTCCAAGCTCGACAGTTTTTTTCTTCAATTCACATAATTTTAATTGGAGTTTATGTTGACGATAACGCAGTTCTTCATCATTATTGTCCGAATTACTTGTGGATTGACCATGAATATCGATTGTGTATGATGGTATTTGATCGTTCACAATACGATATTTATTCGACCAATCATCCGCGCCAGGCGTATCATCTGCAATGAATCATATCATCACTTATATAAATAATCATCGAACTATCAATTAATTGAAAGTTTTATAGCCGTAAGGTGTTCCCGATAAGATACTTTTTTTTTTCTATCCAATAATCAGGTAGTAGAATTGGGAAGTTGCCTTAGTTAAATCATTTACAAATGTAAATACAAACCTCGGACAATTTGTTTCTTTGGTGATAAATCTGGATGATAATAGCGAAATCCAATATCAGTTGTTGGTTCTTGTTGCTCCTTGACATCAACCGATTGTTGAACATAGCTCCAACTGTCCCCGACACAATTAGTCGCGTTGTCTTCCTGCAGGCATTGAATTTTTTTCAATCTCAAAGGCGGCACAATTTTAATTGAGCTCACATTATTGTTAGTTGATTTTTTGTCTTTTCTCCTACGTCGTTTTTTTGGCGTTGCATTTGCCCCTCTCTTATCATCATCGTCATCCAATAGTATTGAATCGTTTTTGAAGCTGGACGATGGTGAATCAATATTTATCGAAAACTCATGACATCTCTCAGGACTTTTCGAAATATCAATGAGTTTACAATTATTACTTGTAGTGTAATTATTATCATCAAAATTTCCATTATTAACTACATCATTATTCATTTTTCTCTTCGTACCCAAACGCCCCACAACATTCCCTGTTTTTTCACTATTTTTCCGTTTACTTGTAACTCCGACAATATTTATAATAGGTAAACGTACTTTACTCTGCCAATTCCCACCATTAATTTTATTATGACTATTATTTATCGATCGTGATGAAGGTAATGATGATAATGATGATGATGATGATGATGATGGCGATGATGACGATGATGAAGATGACGATGACGATGAAGATGACGATGATGATATTGATGACAATTGTGAATTAATATTAACTGGCGTTAATACTACCGACAGTGCTGATGTTGCCAGTAATTTATCTGTACTGTGTGCATTATGAGATGATAATTCATTCTGTGTTTCATCTGTATCAGATTTTTTTGTAACTTTTTTAGATACAAGACTTCTACATGGGGTATGGGGCGCCGGACGTACTGGTAATGAACGATTTGGTTGTACAGGAATAGTACAAGTCGCCCGATCTCTCAATGCTGTTGCAAGTCCATTAGTTCCATTATTATTATTATTAGTTGAATCTATCATGTTGATGATTACAATGATAGATTGAATTAATGAGGAATGATAACGTATAGCAGTGACGTTGCTTCACTATTTCTATATTCTCTGCATTCAATATACAATTTATAATGTATATTCCAATACGCCTTCTACCTGAAAAAATTTAATTCATCCATAATTATGTATTAATATTATCAATAAATTCGAATGATTATGAATGTATAGTATTAACAAAGATGAATTCATAAACAATGAACATGAATGACCTCTTTGTAGACGATTGGAAAACGTGGATATTAGAATTACTGTGGATTCTTCTCTCTTTTGTATATAATTCTGGTTATGTACGAGTATTGAACGTGTTGATTATAATAGAGATAAGCAACAAAGGGTGTGAGAGAAGCAAACAGCCATGACAAAGAGAGGTAGCGGAATAGAGCAAACAAAACAAACAAGAAGAAAGTAAAAAAAAAGGAAATATAGTAATGCTACAATAAATTTGTTATTAGCAATGCGGGGAAAATTTGAATTAATAACATCAGTTCTTTTGTTCTGTTCTTTCTTTCATGTTTTTCACTTTGAAGAATCTTAGAAGTAGATGCAAACGAACAAATACATAAGCGAACAGTAAAATGTGGTTGACAATAGCTACTTATGGATATAGTCTTGGGGATTTTTCCTGTTGAAAGCCGCCCTTCATAATTCACATGACACGCAGTATATTCGCGTTCAGCCCTTCTCTTTGTCCAGATCGTCATTCCATATACAGTTGTACTTATATACCATCGTATATCGTATACATACATATTACATACGTTTAGTTTTAGCTATATTGAGAAACTAAAGTCGTGAATAAATCACCAGGTAGAAGCGAGTAGTTATAGCTAGTACATGCAGAGCAAGAAAAAAAAAAATAATATCTTATATATAGCCCTGGCTCGAAAAACTGTCTACGGTCGATCAAGTTTCAACGTCTAGAGGAAAAAAAAAATCTTTTTTTTTTCTTTTGTACATTTTTATCATAATTTATTGATATTTTTCGCGAAGAACTTTGTGGGGAATGAATAAAATTGAAAAGAGACGAAGATTATTGTACCAAGTGTGAATTGAATTGGTGAATTTTGTTCTTATACAATTTTAATCACTCGATTTTATATTATCTAAATTCAGTTTAGAGTATTTATATTATACACTACCACGTTGCGGGTCCATTGGTATATATATTACAGTATTTTATAAGCATTTAATACTGAGAAACTCCCACTTCTTTCACGTGTTATGGGTACGGTGAGGAATGCTTTGGACTAAGCGATTAATTTTTTTTTTCTATTCATTTCTTTCCACTGAATTCTTTGACTTTTTTTCAATTTGTGTTATATTGAAATGAAACCAAAAGGTTCTATTTAATGAATATAATAATGGATCGACAAAATAAAAAAATTTGTTTAGAAATTTTAGCAATTGAAATTATTTGTGTGACATTTTGTAAAGTTGATAAAATTTTCAAATTAATTCTCAGATTGTAATTTCAATAAGTAGATTATGTTTATATTTATTCATTGTATTGAACAAATTTATAAACAACATGTAAATTTATGATTCAATCGAATGACTCACTCGTTTTGATACTTTTTGCTTCAGTCACTCATTCCAGAATTCAAAAACAATTTATGGAAAATATTTAATAATTACATCACCTATTTGATGCGTAGTTTTGGATAATGTATAGAATGATCATACCGTATGTATATATGACATAAACACACTTAGTTAACACGTGCTTCTCTTCCATTAGTCCGTTGAGAAGAGTGAAAAAAAAAAATTAAAGCAAACACTCTGATTGAAGAGGTAAAAAGCAAAATTTCAACACGAATGAATACACATTTGTTATCATCCTCTCAATAGAATTATTTATCATCAATTATAGATTATTATTACCAGAATGGAAAATAAAGTACCGTCTATTATATTCTGAATTCGAAAAAAAAACGTCTGTTTAAATTAAAAAACACAACTTGATGGTATAATCAGCGTTCATGACAGACATTATCTATATACTTGAAAGAAAAAAGAAAAAAAAAAAATATGTCACGTATTTTTAAAATCAAATAAATTTAACACATTTATTCACACACAACTTCTGCAACAAATTTAATCCTTTTGACAATCTGCAATTTTCACTCGCTCTATATAACAATGTTTCAACAAATAAAATCAAAATTTACGTTTTGCTATATCACCATTGTAAAAAAAAAAAAACATGGAAAACCAAATAAAAATTTATAAAGCAAACTAAATTAAATAAAACACAAAACACACAGATTGTGAATGAGCAGAGAGAAAAAACCTTCAAACTTGTGCGTTACAATTCCAAATTTCAATTTAAAACCGAAAAAAATAGCGGATATAAAACAATGAATAATTATGATAGATGAGTCAGAAATTATGAGAATATGGAGTTTTACCCAATGAATTGAACACACGTTGTGACACGTTCCATGTGATAATATTAAATAAAACCTTCACAAATCTATATGACCACGTTGCTATGAGCGACTGTGTTCCGTTTGAATGACAAACACCGACTGGCGGGAATTTAACCGGCAAACCACCGGCATGAATATAATACCCGCGCGTAACTTATATATCGATGTGAAAGTGCGTCGACGCCTGGAGGACGAGTCTATCGGCCTATACATTTACTGATAACTCTTCGCAATCGTTTCTATTATATGTGGAGACCACATTCGGTATACACATATATATATATATATATATGCGATATTATTGGTTAATAGCGCATGTTTCTGCTATTGTTCCATTATTCTACTGTACGTGAAGCCACGTAATTGTCATACCTCACATATAAAACCACTTTTGTATATTGCTGAGTAATTTAACGAGTTTCTTGATGGTTCTCACAGCTATATTACGAGTGCATCACACATGTATAGATTTATTCATGGGTATATTCATGTGTTTATATGAAAGAGTACATATGAATTTATATGTAAAAATGAAATTCAACGAGGGAACGAAACTTTTATGCGAACAAAGAAGCCGTTTGTATTTTTACATTGATTTGGAATAACTTCACAGATATGAATTGTGCGCAATCACAGATATGAGTGCAAATTTAATATTCTGAACGTATTCACTTTAAAGTTTATAAACAAATTTTCTATTTTCAACCGTTTATGTTGTTGAGGGGGTATGTCAAATTTATGTAATGTATATGAATTTTTTGAGGGTTTTGGAATTTATTCTTTTGTATTATTGATATGATATGTAAGTGGACGATTTATTGAGGGAGAATTGGAGATTTTGTGATGGAGAAATTTTATAGAACTTTTTATGAGTGGAAATTTAGCAGATATAGAGTCATTTTTGTTTATGAATAGAGAAATGAATAATTAAGATAATTTAATTGTATAAATGATCGTACAGATTTAAAAATTGTCTATATTTGAATTTTTTGATTGTTTTTTTTCCTAAAATTTATTAATTTATTAATCTGTTCCAAAATCCTAAAAAATTTCCAAATGTCTGCCACATTCATATTTATAACTTTTTTCTATATTTATTGTAGATTCTTTTCAATTATTATATAATTGACAATCTGTTTTTGATGATTGTGTTCATTTCTAATGATGCGGATTACGATCGATGAGGTTTGGATTCTTTTTTTGCTTTTTCGCAGTAAGTGGCATTGAAAAAAATCTTTGCTAGGGAACGTAATCATGTTTGAGGTAATTTTAGTAAGGACATGAACTCAATTGACGGTTGCCAATCTCTTTGGGGTAGGTTTTTTTTTTCGTCGTTAGCAATTACTGACGTATTATCAGTACTTGATGATAGACTAAGAGTTCATCGTATGTTTGAAACTTTTTTTTTAAAGAACGATTACAATTTTTATTATTGTAAGTCCTACAGCATTGATGCTAAAATATTCATTCATGTAATCTTGAATTTTAGAGTTTTTTTATAAACAATGAAGAATAGACAATAATTGACATTCTGATTCAAAGAATTTATATTTATAGTTGATATAAAAAATTGGTTTCAGTTTTTTCGTATTAATATTATTCGAAGAAATATTTCTATTTGCAATTAAGTGACGCAATGCTAAAGTGTGGTGAAATGAATTATTTAAACTACTGACAGACTTGTACTGTGAATATAATTGCGATTGAGGGCACTGATAACAATTGTATCACTGTTGAGGAAAAATTGCTTTGGTTAGACAGTAGGATATAAGTTATGGATTTACACTATGGGGTTTTGTTCCTTCCACCTTTTAATTTTCATGGTGATTGAAGATAGATAAATAATTGACAATTCAAGAGTTCTGTTATGCCATGGATAAAATTCCCATAGAATTTCCAACTTTTTCCAGGTAGTGATGAATTTATGGGAAGATGATCATCAATTGGATAATCATCTCCTTAAATAAGAAAGAGAACAAGTGAATGGATTGAATTACTTTAAAAGTGAAAAGAACAATCACTTTGGAAATTTTTTATAATTCATCTTATCTTTCCATCTTTCAATGTTTTTTTTCCTCCCAAGAATAATCTAAAAATATTATTGGGATATTATTTTTCGATTTAGAAATTATTCAGACTGAATGGTGTTTGTTGAAAAATAGTTGGACTTCGATTCGATCGTATTTTTAATAAAATTTTGTTGTTCGGAGAGTTATCAATTTTCAATTTGAAAACCAATGATTTAATCGTTACGATATAAGAACAAATATATCTGTAATCGCCATCATTATCAATGTGCAATGTTCTATTTTTCTTTTCTTTAGGAATCTGGTATATGTCATGAACGTTTTAGTAGCTGAATAACACAAATTTTCAGTTCAGAACTTCATTGCTATATCAAAAATCATAATGCCAGGGATTGGCTAGTTCTTACGATAACTAAATTTGTCTCGTTTGTAAAAATATTTTTTTTCTATTTTTTTGACTATTCATTCTTGGATAACGAATTTCGCCAGCAGAACGAAATCTTCAGCATTTTCATTTAGTACCACTTGGCTCATATGATATTTCAGCAGTTTTGGTAACTGCTTCGGGTTCATTTGGGATGAAAATAAATAGCAGGAGATTTTAGATGGGTTCAATGTAACTTCAAGCTTACAGATTAATACAAATGGCGTTCTGTAAATTCAAGTCTTGTCGAAGTGTTCTTTGTCTTATCTCCACTACTGTAATCATTTCAGTCACTTTTTAATGACTTGACACATTCTTTTTCTAACAAACAATTAACTTGTAGAATGTTATGAGTGATAAACATACGACCATAAAAGAAAATATCTAGGTGAGAAATGTGACTTTAAAGTTTCCATAAATAAAGAGGAACATTAATAACTGCTACTCTGAGAACAAATTTGAATTCAGGACTTCAGCACATTAGTTGGAGCTTAAATCTGAATTTGTTAATTTTGAATATATTAAGTCAATTACTGATGGCATTAGCGAAATTATATTTATGTAAAGTTATTTCAATAATTTTAATTTCGATAATATTTGAACTTATTTTTGAAAAATTATATTTATGCCACAATTGAGTTGATGTTGCATATTCAAAATAATATTATATATGATTTTGCTTGTACTTTGACAACTGTAATTTTTTCAAGAGTAGAAAGTTTCTGAATTCAAAGAATGGTTGAAAGTTTGCAACAGAATGGCACTTTGTGTTTGGAAAGTAAATAGATTGCGAACTCTCAACAGATTTTCAATATCGAGAATGCTTTCGAATAAAGGAAAAAAGAAGTTGTGAATTTTAGTAATGGTGAGTAATCTTATGTCCTTTATATTATCGTGATGACTAGTTTCAACAATTTTTATCAATATATTTGTGAGGAAAACAGGATCCATTTATAACATAATGTTTTCTTTGAACATGTCGATATATTCCAATGTGTAATCACGACAAAAGCTTGTACTCATATATGGAAAACTTTGTTGATTTCATTTGGTTGAGTTGATGTGATAAATCAAATGTCAGATATAGAATAGATAAGTCAATAGTTAAGTTCCAGATTCTAATAGAACTATCAATGAGCATTATCTATTGATAACTTCCGACAAGTTTGATAATGTTTTCTATGTTTGATTTAATTATAAAATTTTTTTAATTATGATATTTGAAGCTTCGTTCTCAAAATTTTTGTGAATGGAATTTTTATTCAAGATAACAAACGTAACAATTTTCATAATAATAAATGTATGAAAAATTTTTGGGGATTTTATCTTGTCTATAAAAATACTTATAATTTTGTCTTTTTTATGCTTCACATTATATTTTCCTTATTAAATCGTTTTGTTTTGCAATAACATTTGGTTTCTGTGAAAATTGATTTGCACATTAAACAAAAATTTAACATTAGATAAATATAAAAGTAAAAGCGAACGGTTTTCTTGAATAAAATCTATAAATTAAACAGCTCTTATAACTTCACCATCAAACCTATCGCACCCTATTCTCATTAATAATTATCATTTCATCTAAAATTCATACACAGGGTGTATAAAAGCAAGAACATAAACACCCCGTCGTTTTCAAACTTCCTTTCAATTCATTTGTATTTAATCACAAATTGTACCAAAGAAAAAAAAAGAATATCCAACAGAAAAGGAATATTACCCTACCCCCTCATTTTGTCTCAAGAGTGGACCCCTTCGGTTCGCACGACCTGTTGGCTCGTCACGCAATACTATCGATCATTGAGAATGAAAAAAAAAAATAATAAATAAGTTACACAACAATACATAATGTCAATTTATATAAATTTACAAAGTAAGAAAAATCATTCATTCATTTCTTCATTTTCTCTTTTATAAATCCTTTTGACTTTGATATCCATTCTATCTAATAATACTTCAAAACCTCATCCATATAAATAAATAAAAAAGAACCATGACACATTTCATTAATATTGGCGTGACGAAAATACATGTTAAAAGCAAGACAGTTGCCGTACTGGGAAAAAATCGTTAATAGGTAATACGGGGACTTCAGTTAGTGGTGAGGGTTGCGCGAACGGAAGAGATGTCAATTTGCACTGTAACTCATGAATATTCTAAAGTGCTATAGGCAACTCCAGGTGATTTTTCTCTCATATCAACGTAATTTTGTTATCACCAGTCTCATGTTCTCTAACTTAATTTCAACTCATTGCAATACCTGTCTCCACCCTCAGGCAACTGCTTGATGATGCATCAATGCCACCCCATTTAATACCTCAAATAATCGGTTGCAAATAAAAAATACATACATACAACATGTGCAGATATATATATATATATATATATATTGAATAAAGACAATGGAGAGTTTCTGCGATCGATTTTCCAGTCGTCATATTCTCTCGTTACTCAATTCGTATCGAACAAACAAAAAGACAGTGGACAAAACTTCTATACATTCATGCAATACAACTGCGTCGTTTTATGTGTAAACCAAGACATTTTGCTTTGATTCAACTGTAGATACGTAAAGAGATAAATTTGTATTTACCTGATTTGTAAGTCAATATTTTCTGTTCATCTTTTGTGTATTCAATTAAGAGACGAGGGAATTTAAATATTGTTAAATCTTATTGAATCTTTCTCGTTCATTTGGCTTGTTTTATGTAGTGAAGATAATATCGAACAGATGATACAATTTGTTTACTGAAATTATCAACGAGTGTGTGTATGGTTCAACAGGATTGGAATTATTATTTGTTAAAAATTAATTAGATCCAACGTAGTGCGATAAACAAAAAATCAAGAAGTATAGCTTGAATAATAGATCAAATATTCAGGTGAATCGTAAATCTTTCTTGACCTTTATATAATGCTGATTTTTTTTTGACATTCAATACTTTCATGCTGATTTAATGTTTATACATTGTAGGTGAATATCAAGACGATAAAAAAGTGTATTCATGATGTATTATGATAAAGGAACAATGAAGAACACAATGAGAAATGTACCACCAAAAATTATCTCAAAAATGGATTATGAATATTTTCGTGGTCGAGCTCAAGAAGGATTAAAGGGTGATAAAGAAATGGAAATGCATCACAATGATGTAGAGATAGCGAATGAGAAATTATTGAGACAGAGTGAGATACGCAGAGAAAAAATTCGAGAAATAGATATGAACAAAGTTCAGAAGAGATCATCGAAATTGAAGGAACTTGATGATGAAGCAAAGGCACAGGCACTGCATCTTCTTGAACGTGCTGATAATTTGAGAATTGAACAAGAGGAAGAAATATTGTTGTGTAATAAATTAATATTGGAAAGTAAATGCCGAGCTATTCGAGATCTTCAGGTAAGATTGATGAAAATAATATTTTTATTTATTCCTTTTTTATTTGAAGTTAAATATTGTTGTTCAGGGTTCTATAGTTCATTTCTACAGTTGATAGGAAATCGTATTTAACAAAATTCCAATTGTCTCTTGTTGGTTATTAATTTACAGATGGAATTATTTTATGATTTTTAATTATCAAGAAAACAATAAGAATTGATGAGTAAACAATACGATCTTAATATAATATTTCACAAGGGTTGATAAATATATTTTCGTAAAATGTTCTGTTTGTAAATATGTAAATTTGGGAAAATATTGAAGTATAGAATAGAAGATGAATTCTATAATTTTTTTGCCTTGTCTAGTCAAATAAAATACTCCCTTGTGTTAATTGACAATTGCTCATATAATTGGCAGGATCATAAGGTTGAATCTACAAATTTTTCATATCGATTGATCAATTTTTTATATGGTCCTAAACTTCCATGTGATTTTTATGATGAGATTATGAAAGTTATAGTCCAAACTCATCACAAATTGGGTTCGAACTGTCAATTTATGGTTGGACGAGTTAAGTAATTCGGTATTTTTGTTGACATCGTTGGACCTTGGCTTACTAGCCAGCGGCAACAAATCATTAATTCTATAGCTGTATGAGACCAGGTAAATCAAGGAATCCTCACTGATATGAGGACAGCCGGGAGGCACGCCATGAGCAGTTAAATGATTAGATAATTTTAATTGGTTTTATATTGATTGTTGAGAAACATGGTCATCTATGTGATTCATAGATGTGACATTTGAAATGTATTTGTCTCGATAACTCGAATGTATTTTAAGTCAATTATTTGTTCTTGATAAACTGATGAAGTTTTTATTCATTCAATTTGATGATGGAAAAGTTTTTGGATTTTTTTTGCGATTTTTGATACGAAAATTCGAATTACAATTTATTGTCTCTATGGAAACAATTTTTAAATATAAATGAATAATTTTGGAACAGGTTGCAGAGAAGAAGTTGATTGAATCAGAGTTGCGAAATGAAGATGAACGAATTAATGAAATCATGAAGAATAGAGAGCAGTTATTGATGGAGGAAGAGAGACGTGAGAGTGATAAAATGGCAGCGAAACAACGTACATTTGCACGTTTATTAAAAAATCAAATACTTGAAAATGATGAGCAGAGAATACTTGACTTTGAACGTAAACAAGAAGAAGCTAAACTCACTAATTTAGATAATATTGTGTGGCAAGAAGAGGAGATCAATAAAGCGAATAGAATAAAAGAACAGAATGAATTTTTGAAGGAACAAGTTGCATTGCAAAATGCAGCGCTCATAAAAGCAAAAGAAATTGAACGTGAAGAAAATCGAATACTTGATATGAGGATGCGACAATATCAAAAAGAAAAGGAAGAACGGGATAAAAAATTTGCAGAGGCTCAACGTCTTGCTAATGCGAAGAAAAATGCCCAAAAAATGAAAATTGCTATGAGGACAATGCAATCATACAATCTTCAAGATCAACTTGATGAATTGAATATTGCACGTGTGAAAGAAGAAGTTGAACGTGAATGGAGAAACCGTGAAAAAGCTGAAGCTTTAAGAAAATTGGAGACACGTCAAAAGTTTGTTGAGGCACGAGAAGAACAAATTAATTATCGTAGAGCATTGCAAGCAATGGAAATAGAACGTGACAAGCGTGAATTTGATAAAATTTTGAAAATTCAAAAAGATGCTATGGAACGAGAGGAGAAATTACGTATAAAACGATATCGCGAGGCAGAACAACATCGAAAACAAATTCTGCAACAGGTTGATGAAAGAGCTAGAGAAAAAATTATGGAACGAAGACAAAAAATGGAAGAAGGTTTGGCACTTAATATACAAACTCAAATGCGTGCGGATAAACTTAAATCAGCAATAAGAAGAAAGTGCAATGAGATGAGACAAAACAAAGTCCCAGAAATTTATATAGATAATGTGAAAAAATTAGTTGATAAAATTAAATAAAAAGATTTGGTATTCATACTCTGAATTGTAAATTCGTATTTTCCGTATATTAATTTCTGATGAAATAATATTGAATAATTCTAAGGGAACATCCTAACCAATTAATAATGCATTCACATCCGTTTATATATCCATGCATGTGATGTAATATTAATCAATGGGATCAATATTCTCCATGACACTGCATTAATAATCATCTAAGCCCTTGTAATTTGATGGATATGCACCTATGGTATCATTTTCCGTGATCTAGAGTGAAATTATGGTTATTTGCACCTTTTTTTTTTAGCACTCTTTCCCAACACACGACATAGAAAATTCCATGCAATGAATACTACAATGAATAATACAGTTATGCTCGCAAACGAATTTTTATATCAAATTTCGTGAATTCCAGTCCAAAGACAAAGACGAGTTTTCTTCTTGTTTTTAAAATTGAGACAATTTTGAAATATTTATCCTTCTTCTTTGCAGTATTTGATTACTAAGAAAAAAGAAAACACGATTTTATCTATTGAGTCGTCAACAACTTCGCTTGATAACACTCGTAGGTAGTCGCAGAAGATCAGGTGTCAATGTGCAAACAACGATGTCTCCTTCTGAACTACACCAATTGTCGCATTAATAATTCTTTATTTGAGATTATATAGAGCGTGAGTGTAACTAATTTTTGAATTTGGAAAACATAATCGTTCTAACGATAATATCTTCGTAATAGTTCCACTGTTACGTACATCTGTTAAGAAGAGTGGATTGATCAGATGTTCAAATAAACAAACACACGTCTTTTTTTTTATAAAAGAATTCTCTATAGATATTTTATTATTTCAAAAGCACAACAACATTAGCGTCTCGCTCGATTATTTCTTCAATTTGACTAACAGAATAACTTGTATAAGAACAAATTTCATCAAGACTATAACTACCCGTGAAATATTTATATACAAGATCAATTTTCCCATCATCATCATTCTCACCAGTGTCAATATAGGCACGTTTAACATTTATTGGATATTTATATACTCGACGTATTAACCCCTCAATTAATCCAAATTGCACCAATCGCCTTTCATTTATCCTCAAATTTTGTGGGTTTAATCTTTGACATAGATCCCTTATACTCGTACCATGAATCATGCTCGCATACATTCGATAAATGTCACGTAAATAGGCCAACTGGCGCGCTGAAAAAATAGGGGACATCCAGAGATGAATCAACAATTGTAAACTAGTTATATAAAAAGAGATTGATAAATTTCGTAATCCTTCATAAGGCTTATTATTGAGATATTCATGTTCGAAATTAATGCTCAAAAGAAAATAATGAGGCATTTGGGTTTAGGTGTAGAATGAATTTTGATGAAACTAAAAGAATTGAGCTTTTCTTAGCATATCCAGGAATACTTTTGTAAATCATTAATCGAACTGTTGGATTCGCAATTCATAGAACAACGAAGAAACCCTCCTCAAATTTGGACGGAGGGTGATTTTATTGAGGGAGTAATCAATTGATTGCGTTTTTGTGGAAACTAAATTGAAACGGTGAGTGTGAGGAAGAGTAGCATAATTCAATAAAGAAAAAGCAATGGGATCAGTTCTTGTACGAAATTGTTTCTAATCACGGGCATTATCGTTATTTTTGGAGGGAATATATTAGATAGACTAAATAAATCTCTTACATGACTTCGAAATATACATGATGCACCTCTCCTGTAAACTATCATCCTCAGCCAATGCTCGGAGTTTTGGTGTTGTGGTATAAACATTGCTGTATTGGAATATTGGTATAAGTGCAACAACTCCATAGTAAATAAGATTTTGCACACAACTCTTAACGAGGTTATTTTCCACATCGGCTTCAGCGGCAATACGTGCAACATGATTGAATCCATCAATATATGGCAAAACTTGTTGCGTTGTGAGATCCCATTGGTCGCTACTAAATTTATCACGAGTTTCAAGAAAAATTGGTACTTGATGGTCATAAACTGGCTTTGGTTCAGCAGCCAAACGTACCACTTTCAAATGTGTGGTCATTGTTCCTTCAGTTAATGTACACATAGTATGTGAATTAAGGTCATCCATAACTTGCCGTAACATTGCTGCAAATCGAGACTTGTCGACAGATACAGACGATAGGAAGCAATTCTCCACTTCTAAAGCCATCTGTTAGAAAACAAGAAATATGTTTTGTACGATAATGATAAATACAAAATAATCAGATTATATGTTTTCTTCGTTCAGTTCTTACCAAAAAATCGGCCATTTTTTTTAGTACTGGTTCGTAATGAAAAGTTCGTGCTTGAGCATCGCAAACAAAACAAAGATTGAAGTAAAAAGCATTCCTGGCATATTTTTTATCATCAATCTTCACTGGAAATCCCAAGATTTTACAATCCTTGAGTGTGCTGTGGAGGAAATCAAGAAGTCTTTATATGAATAATCAAAATTTAAAGAATAAGAACACTGAAGAATATTCCTTGAAGGATAAACGCAGTGTTGTCATCAAACATAAAGAGCAAATTTAAAGTATAAATGAATGGATCTATGGATAACTGAAAAAAAAATATTTGTGTTTCTGTTCAATAATATGGAAATGACAAGATTGAAACGTATATCATATGAGGGAATATGCACATACAGTCATAGTTGTACAGATGATCATACAGAATAACTTACACGGTAAGTGTACTTCGTTGCAACTGGGCTTTTGGGATAATGTAAACACTGGCATTGTCGAAGATGTCTTTCGATACATAATTTTCCGGCACCTGTAACAATTGATTGAACATAGATGAGTAATTATATTTATTGCATAGGAAAAAAGAATAATTATACATGAATGAATGAAAGAACACCATGCCCGTAAATTGATGAGAATATTCGGGGTAGTATAATCATATAGATATCGAATAATAACCGATGAAACTGATGTATAGAAACAGAATCTGCAGCATTTTTCGCGATATTTGCATAGATGTGAATCTCAATTCGCCAATTTTTTGAATTTGCGTACTAAAAGAATTTTTTGACAGTGTTAGTTCCTCCAACATTGTGAAATATTCTAGTGATGAAGCGGGATGAAAAAAGAATTAATCTATACCAGTGTTTCGAATTGTTTCCTATCTGATTAAGAATCATCAAGGCATCATAGTAGTTTTGTTGTTGGACGAATATGAGACAAAGACTTCAATGATTTCTCATGCTGAAACTGTTTTCCGTATTTATATTCTGTCAGAAGGAATGACAATCCAAAGATTTTCGTCTGACAATACACATTTTACTGGACATTACAAACCAAACTGCTCCGGAAAGAATTTTACTTTTAGAATAAAACAAGAGGAAAATAAGATTGTTGATTATCACAAAAATAACTCAAATGTTATAGCAAAGGATGGTTTAAGGATTAACAACAGGAAGTGATATCCATGACATATCCAGATTATTCATATGGAAAAATAAATTTTACTTCATGGATGGAACTCTTCCCCATTATTTTTTAACTTTTTGCAGATCATCTAAATACATAATATCCTTTATACATTCACTGACTTCAATCATCTCTTGTTATTGAAAGGTCAATAATAATGAAAATGATGAAAATACTGGACCACTTGGATCCATTGCAATTGGGAAAATGAATTGATACGATCACATCTAGATATATTGAACATAAAATACCAAAAATAATGAAAAAAGGAGAGTGTACTATCTACTTTCACATAGCCGTATACCTACCTGTGTACATTGAAAAATCATTACAGTTTCACCTACATTCATAATATTGTACATGAAAACAAAAGGAAAATTACTTACTTGACAAGTAATTTTCGGACCGGCAATATGATGGAACTCGGAAAAAAAAATACATCGAATGACATTTTTGTCACTCATGTAAGGTTCAATGCCTGCTTCGTGTGATTGCATTTTTTCATATGCCTTACCATATTATAACAACAGACAATAATCTTTTATTGTTCTTCTGAGCTGGAAGGAAATAAGTGCATTGCTGTTGTGTTTACTCCAATTCATGTCACCTATTTATCTGACAGAAGAGTTCATAACCTCAAAATTCATGCATACCTGTGTATCTTAATAGGATTTATACCTGTGTACGCTTTATTTTTGCTCCAAGGTCGAATAATAATAGAATCTACATGCAAATTCAGTTCAAGATTTATTCCAAGGCCAAAGATAATTTCGATTTTTAATAATTTCAAGTAAATATTGACTAATGAGTGAGGTTATGCTGCGTAAATAAAGGAATGCGGAATCGGAGAGGGGACAACAAAGTCGGCCAATCATAAGTGAGGATATTGCGCGGGCAGTCATACGAGTATCTGAATATTGAAATCCAATTATCGTTTTTTTTGCTTTTTTCTGTGTAAATGTTTACTCAAAATGCCTGAAATTATTCGGAAAATAGCTTTGTAGTCGCAACCAATTGGAGGCGTTTCGGAGAATTTGAATTGGGTAGAACGTTCGATTCAATTGTTTGAATTCTCATGCAGGTCATCAGTCAATTTATTGTGATCCTGAAACTTTCATTTATCAGTTTGATGAATTTATTGTAAATCCCAATTGACATCGGTATGGTTAGAATGATGTTAAATTGTTTGAAAATGGCGGGAATTTATAAATCGAAAGTGAGGTCGTTAGATCACATTCAGTTTTCGTTATCATGAGATTAATTTATATGCATATGGTTCATTTGAAATTCGGAAACGACTGTTGAGCCATCTTGAATAAGATCACCAGAAGAATTTTTAAAACTATGCATCATCGAGCATTATATTTTAAACATAAGATGACCGGTTAGATAATTATCTTTCTTCGATCTTGGGTAAAGGCACAGCTACAGTGCCTGTGGTCAACAGAGCATTCCGGACAGGTTCTATTATTCTCTTTTTTTCTCATATATTCGATAAGGAACTCATGATTTGGAATCATTTCAGTCTAGACTCTCAACGGCGTCTTGTGTTGTACGATTGAAGAATTTTATTGCTCTTATTTCACTAAGAACACCACTACCGAAAAGTAGATAAAATTTATTTTGGTATATTATTTTCGAATTGAATATGTTGAGTAACAATTAATTTAAAAGTTATTCTCATTACAGGAATTCAATTTGGTGTTGAACAAAATAACAGTGCAGATTTAGATGATCATGTATTCTAATCGTGTATCTTTGAAGTTGATGAGTGAGAAGTGGCACGGTCTGTGTAGGAATTTGTTAACCGGTTCTTATCGTTCATCAAGGTCACAAAGTTTTGATGAAATACCTGGACCAAGATCTTTACCAGTTATTGGAACTTTATATAAATACTTACCGTATATAGGTTTGTTGATTGATTAAATGGAATGATACGATTCATGTTGGAAACTAACAGAGTAATCCATGTTGAAAATTTATTTGTAGGTGAATATGATATGAACAAATTGCACGAAACTGGTGCGAAGAAATTGGAACGTTATGGTTCATTGGTCAAAGAGCAAATAGTATCTGGAGTAAATATAGTTTGGGTATTTAGACCAGAAGACATTGAACTAATATTTCGATCTGAAGTTGGAACACATCCTGAACGAAGGAGTCACTTGGCATTGCTGAAATATCGAACAGATAGAAGTCATATTTATAATACTGGCGGTTTATTACCAACGTAATTTGCATTGTTTCTTTTCCCTATTTTATCTACAGTTTTTTGCATGATGGACAGAATTGGAAATGAAATTATGTTGGTGGTAAAAATGATAAGTTAGTCGATAAGAATTGACTGTTTGAAAGAAAAATAACGAGACCTAACTCTGTCATCATTTTCAAATATTTTCCAAGAAACTTCGTACAAACGAGGATTTATTCTTCAAATATTGAATGTTTCAAATACAAAGGCAGAATATTAATTTTTATTCTTTCTGTTGAAGTGTAGTTCTTCCAGAATATCATTAATCGCATTCATCATATTTTCGTTTTCATTTCTAATTGTTTTTCCTAGGAACGGCCCAGAATGGTGGCGAATTCGTAAAGAATTCCAGAAAGATTTGAGTAAGCCTCAAAATATAATAAACTATATTCAAGGAATTGACGCTGTAATTGGAAAATTCATTCAATTGTGTGGTCAAAAAAATCATAGCGATTTACTGCCGTTGCTGTCTCGTCTTTTTCTCGAATGTAAATGCACCCAAAATTTCTTTCTTTGTGTAGAATTGTTAAGTCTCCATTTTTGATTTTGTTGTTTCTTCAAATAATTCATATTTCTTTTAATCAGTGACATGTTTAGTTGCATTCGACGTATCAATGGATAGTTTTTCTCCCAAAGAAATGAAAGAGAATTCGAGGTGCTCAAGATTAATTGAAGCTGCATTGGTGAGCAATGGTGTTATATTGCGTTTAGATAATGGACCACAACTATGGAAACACTTTTCTACACCTTTATACAAAAAATTGTGCTCGGGTCAAAAGTTCATGGAAGAGTATGTATATATAGTTATAAATTTGAATAAAGGGCGACAGCTAACTGTTGAACTCTTTTCAGCGTCGCCGTTGAAATGGTAAATCGCAAGATAAATGAAATGGAGAGAGGTGAAGTGAGTGAAAAAGAATCTCTTTTACAACTTTATCTGAATAATAAAAATCTCGATGTCAAAGACGTTATAGGAATGGCTTGTGATATGCTGCTTGCGGGCATTGACACGGTATATATATATATATACATACATGCATACATACATACATACATTGTGAATGTACATTTGGAATACGACAAATTTATGCGTGAAATTATCATATATCTCTAGCAGTTTCATTCTCTGTCAATAAACATGAAATTTTTTCTGTTTTCAGACCACTTACAGTATTGCATTTGCACTTTACCATTTGTCAAATAGTGATGATGCGCAGAAAAAAATGCAACAAGAAGCTGACGCACTATTACCAGATTCTAGCGATCCAATAACTCCAGGAATATTACGCAATGCATATTTCACTAAAGCCGTTATTAAAGAGACTTTCAGATTGAATCCAATATCTGTTGGTGTCGGACGTGTTTTGACATCGGATATTGTTCTCAGCGGATATCATATACCTTCCGGAGTAAAATACAACTTTAATGCATGAGGATTATTTGTTTTTATCCTTGTAATATAATTAATAATAATGGATGATTATATTGATGATGTTTTCAGACGGTTGCTGTGACGCAGAATCAAATTACGTGTCGTTTATCAGAATATTTTCCAGATCCAAACTGCTTCATACCCGAAAGATGGCTAAGAAATAATAATATCAATAGTGATAGTAAAAATGTACATCCGTACTTGGTATTGCCATTTGGTCATGGTCCAAGATCGTGCATTGCTCGACGTCTGGCTGAGCAGAATATGCAAATGTTGTTACTGCGGGTAAATGAATTTTTATCCGTTCTAAATACACAGAGAATAATGTTAATGCATTCGAATTACGAATTTGTAAGTTATTGTCTTTTTCAAAACAGATATCTCGGAAGTATCATTTGAAGTGGAGGGGTGGAAAACTGGGTAGTGTCTCGCTATTGATTAATAAACCTGATTCACCTATCGATATTGAATTTTCACCAAGATGAAAAAAAAGTGGTTAATGGGAACTGAATTATAATTCAAGGAAGGAGAACATCAAGGCATTTCTTCAAGGTTTCGAAGTCGACATTGATACATAGATTTATATGTGATGTGAAGCATCTGTAATCAAAATGATTGGGTGTTGATTCTAAGTCAGTCTCAAAAAATCGGGAAATTGAATGAGCCAAGATTTTATGTAAATAGCGAAATTGTTTCCAATTGGACTATATATCATATTACATTCTAGTGTTCCAAGTTAAAATCTAGAGTTAACGCCTTCAAGAACGTATCGGAAAGAATCGTTGAATTTTCAACTGTTGTGGTTTAAATATAATCACGTTGAAAAAAGGGTCGCGATTCTCAAGTGCTTGTTCATTTGAAGTTTTGTGCGTAGGGAATAATACGACGATCAAATGTTTCAAATAATCATTGATGATATTAGAACTAACACATATGAAATTAATTTGCTGAACAGATCCGAAAGTTATTGATTGAATGACGAAAGTTATTGAATGACATATGACAACCATCAGGAAAATGGTTACGTAATATTTGGATATTCGAATCTGTCAACACATATCTTTTTACTTTTCTTGAGCAGTCGTTATAATGATAAAGAAAAAATTATTTATTATTATGGTCTACAAGCGCAAACGAGTACAGTATGAATCGACAATGATTTTTATTTTATTTATGTTCCCAGTATTTTATTCAAGTATATATTGTTTAATTGTAAGTCATATACTTGGGTGTAGCTGAGAATTTAGCATAAGACTTTATGACTTTACTCACAGCATCAAGGAAATCTTTTTCTGTTGCAACTTTACGTCTGGCACGAATTGCATACATACCAGCTTCAGTACAAACTGATCGTATTTCAGCTCCAGTACTGTTAGGACACAAACGTGCGAGCAATTCAAATCTTATATCACGCTCAACACTCATCGAACGTGCATGAATTTTGAATATATGTGTTCGTCCTTCGAGATCCGGCAAGCCAAATTCCACTTTTCTATCAAGTCTTCCTGGTCGCATTAGAGCAGGATCTAACGTATCAGGTCTGTTGGTCGCCATCAATACTTTGATATTCCCACGTGGATCAAAACTAAAAACATCAAATATTAAATTCAATTATAGAGCAATCATAGAAATAAATCTGTTCAAAGCAGGCCACTTTAGATGGAACGTTACTCGAGGGTTTTAATGTGTAAAAATAAACTTGGGAGATAAATGATCACAATCCGTTCTGAGTACTTGTTGCGTCGGTTCAACGATCATGTAAGTTAAATGGCAGAAAATAGTGATTGAATGAATTCGACAATAATTACTAACCCATCAAGTTGATTAATCAACTCCAACATGGTACGTTGTACTTCATTATCACCACCGGCACCATCATCAAATCTCGCGCCACCAATTGCATCAATTTCATCGAAGAATATCAAACAAGCCTTTTTGCTTCTTGCCATCTCGAACAATTCACGAACCATCCTGGCTCCCTATAATCACGATGAAATGTTGAATATTATTGATTTATAATTCCTGGTGATATCATTCATGTCGGGTTTTCAAATTCGAATTTTTCAGTAAATGTTTTTCCAGGTTCGTAATGAATTATGTATGTGCATGTATTTAGATATATCTACATTGTTTAGTTGAATTTAGTTAAAAGTCTTTGATCCAACTTCGATTTATTTCAGTATTTGTCAATACATACCTCTCCAACATATTTCTGCACCAATTCTGATCCAATGACACGAATGAAGCAAGCATCAGTACGGTTAGCAACGGCACGAGCACAAAGAGTTTTACCGGTTCCGGGTGGTCCGAATAGCAAGACACCTTTGGGTGGTTCAATACCAAGATTGATAAATTTCTCCGGCTACAAAGTAAAAATTCAAATCAATGTTTAACCTTCGTATTTTTAAACAAACATCTGGATATTGCTTCATAATAAATTTCCATACATGTAACAACGGTGTTTCAACAACTTCTCTCAGCTTTTCTATTTGCTCCTTACAACCACCAACATCACTATAAGTAACGTCAGGTTTTTCTTCAACTTGCATCATAGTCACGGTTGAATCAATTTTTGGTGGTAATGGTATATGAATCTGATATTTGTTCCTGTCAACACCAACTCTCATACCCTCCTCAATGTCAGTTGGAGCAACAGAATCAGCCAAATCCACAACGAATTTCGCAAATTGTTTGACATTGATGATATATTTCGGATCATCAGAGTCAGCATTGATGATCTTTGTACATCTAGCAACTTGCAAGGGTTGTTCATTCTGTAATGTTTGTTTGTCGGCTGCCAAATCCCAGAGTGCTGGTGGTGCTAATCCAGTATCGGACTCTTTTATACCGGTCAATTCATTGACCCTTTTTATTATTGTTTGTATATCCTCTTCCACGGTTTTAATAGGCTTGGTATATTGACCTTGACCCTGTATAATTATAATTGAATGAATATTTACCCAATTTACTCTAACTGAGGCAAAGAAATAGATCAGGAGATCATATCTGTATGGTCTTTTCACTCAAACAAAAATTCAGTTTTCATTAGTGATTCTAAGCCGTGTAATGATGTTTTCAGAATTCGTAATCTTCTTAAATCGTTGCAATTAATATGAAGATAATCATTCACTGTAAGTTGAAAGCGACAACTGGCTTATGTGTGGACATTTGCATTTATCCAATACTCAAAATTTCGTTTAATAACAAATTCCACAATTGTCACAATGCAAAATCTCATCTGCTTTCGACGATTGAATTCATCCAATTATCCACACATATCTAATTCACTTCTGATTCTAAAACTTTTAGCAGGTATTCACCCGATCAGAAACCAGTATCAATACGTCCAAGTTAAGAGTAAAATAGAACCGGCTCTTTGGTGATAATATTTCCTACATGACTGTACATATAAGGCCGACATACGGCTGTTGTGTCGTTCAAAAGAATGAAATAATAAAAGCTCATATTCTGTTCAATATCAGAAATGAATTGAAATCGTTTATGAATACTTCATAGTTTTCGTTGTATTCGGCTTTCTCATTACAAAGTTTTAGACGTGGCCAATAGATTCAAAACCATTTGAAATGGATCCTTTCTTGATGCTTTTAAACGCTTTCAAATGATATCATTGGACTTCGACTATGAAATAAATTGGTCCAAATGCTTCATTCTGATGAAGGTCTAACCTTCCACATCTTTATTTGAATGTAGGGTCAAGTGAAAAAACCATATAGGACCTGCCTTATGACTCAATTCTTCACTTCGAGTATTTATTGTGTTAATTGATTGATTGAATTGATGTATTTAAACTTACATAGGTCTTCAATAATTGTATATCACCTTCGTCCAAAGCTGAAATCACCAATCACATTGTTAAATTCATAGTTACGACAATTGTCAATATTTTTTTCGTTACCAGAAATAATTCAATTATTTTACATTTAATTTCCTTTTCCTCCTTTTCTTCTTCCTTCACTTTTCTCATATCACCTCCCAAATGGTCCGGCATTTTCTATCCTTTGTTTTATTTAATTTATAATTATTTATTGTTCTAATTGTGGAAAAACACAATGTTGACGCAGAGATGTATGTGGAAGATATGTGAGGTTATGGTAGCATTCAATTACAAGCGAAAATGAGTCGGAGTTTCGAGCGCTTGATTTTTTGTCACGGTGGATTTTTGTACTCATTTGAATTGCTTCCGATTGTCAATTATCTACTTAAGGTAAAGAAGATCAAATCAAATAACTTGTCGATAAAATAGATTTGAGATGAAGTTGGTTTGTTCCCGTTTGGAGACGTTCTGTGAACAAATCACTAAATTCAAAGTGAATTGATTCTATTGAAACTGAATATTTCTAAAAAGTGTTAACATTTGCTGATTTTACAACTGATAAAATGCAAAGTCCGTCTTTTTACAGAGTTCATCTGCAAATCCCTTCCAACAAAATTCATCTCATCATTAAAAATTTAATTTTCACTTCCATCGTATTTTTCAAATCACACCTGAACATGATAACCAGCTAGTTGGCTTAGCAAATACTCAATACAATTTATAAAAGGATAAATAGACTAAAAAAAAAATATTCTCACTCACTATAAAATCGTGTCCTTGTCATTATCACAACGAAAGATATAAAACATCGTTGATATAATTATAACTACGGAAAATTGCAGTAAAGCCACATACTTGATCCTCTTCCATTTCAACTCAAAGTTTATGCTCTGAGCTCTGACATGTTGACATTTTACCACAACAATATAAACATCATATGCATCATTTGAACAAGCAATTAAATTTGTCATAATTCAAAATCAAACAATAAATCAAACTGTTAATGATAATAATATACGATGGAGAGTTTTGCCAACATGAGATATCAAAGATTATTTCACAAAATATAATAAGCAACAATAAGAAAGTCGTGAAATATTTTTCATTGTTTCTTCTTATTTCTTTTATTTATTTTTAAGTATTACAGAGAACGTTGGAATTCAAAGGCCAACATAACCTACGAAATTTCAATTCTGAATGTCAATTTATAATACATAATTAGAGAATATTAATGCGATAACGACTCCCTTTGCATAAAATATCAAATGAAGAAGATCAGGAAGATGAAAAATCGATGATGTAAAAAATTTAACTCTTGCCCAACCCATGGGAATATTTATAAATATTTAATATGAATATCCCTGCCTACTCTTAGAATATCATATGTATTTTTCTTTTGTATGAGTCCTTGACCAGGAGGATATAACTGTGAGGATGCGTTGTGGAATACACTCTCACCTTCCATTGTGAGCCCCGCCTCGTTCTTATTACTCCAACTCTTCTATAACTCTCTCTGAAATAACTAATCCTACGGAAGACCTTGGGCACACAATCTATAAAAGACTGATGCGAAATTTTATTTAGCCACTAATTTACTTCAATAGTGGGATACAATATTGATTAATGATTAATAATAATTCATAAACATTTCGTAGAAGTGACATTAAAATGTTTTCTCTACAGAAATAATTGATTTTTTATAAGCAGGAAGTCATAGTCTTCTCGATTTTTATTTTAGTTTAAAAAATAGTTCATTATGAGATATTTAGAAAATTTTGAAATCGGGATTGATAATTTAATAAATAATAAATTTAATCAATGATTGAAGAATAATTTGATGAAGATTCATCAGGTGCAGGTAATTGCGCTGTTTAAATGAATTTGATACAAAAAAATGAAGGAAAATTATTAATTAGTCATTGATGTATTACTAATAAAGAAGAATTAAAATACTTTGATGATATCACTTGCAAAAAACGAAATTTAATATGAAAAGATTTACATTTTCAATTTTCTGATTTACATAATTGAAAAATATCCAATTTTGAAAATAAAATTATCAAATCACTCAAAATTATCAGATAAAAAAAAATTTCCATCTTTTTTAGTTATTTCTTTCTTTCAACAATATTTTATTGATAAATATTGTAAAGAAAAACATTAAATCAGAGAGCAAATGATTATTTAGACAAAAAAAAATTATAACTAAATTTAATTGAATTAATAAATCACCACAGTGTCATAAAAGAATAATAATGTGATTCGTAATGTAGTAGCATTTACAAGTACAATTGTCTAAAGGTGTTGCCCTCTTGACAAATAACACGAGTTGTAGTTCAGGTTAAAAAGGTGTGGTGATCTCTACAATCGTTCACCTATACAATACCGTGAGAGATATCTTCGCTGTTTCTCGTGGTAAATCCTCCTCTATACTATCCCATCTCTTTTACGTTGTCTATTGTTATAACACATAGAAAATTACTCAGTGGTATGTCGCTATATTTACAGCTTGATTGGCATCCGAACAGAGACCACCAACACAACGTAGAAAAAAAAAATAACAATAAAGATCTATTAGTCATTGGTCGAGTTACGCATCTGACATTTGAGAAAATCAACTTGACAAATTCATCATTGGCAAACAATTTATTCTAATTTTACCACTCCATTAATTTTTTTTCTATCGTTTTTTTTTTATTTGTATCTCAACTATCTTCCTCTTCCATTTGTTGAAGTGATTGAGAGAGGACGTGTGAGAGAAGTTCTTAAATGCTCGAGATGTCAGAGTATAGCAAATGCCACTAGCACATCTTGAACAGAATGTTTTGTATGGCTGTATAATATGGGTAATATAACTATATACACTTACACCATGGAGAAAATTTGCCATTACTTTTATTGACATGCCAAACAACGCCTTTTTTCTGAGAGGGGTATGAATAGAGTAGGCATTATATTGAGATATTTTTTAAGATCTAAAGTTTTATGACTGAAGGAGAATTGCGTATTTTTTTTGTTGATGTATATCGTATAATAGTTTAATTGTTGATATGAAGAAATGAATTGGGGATAATAAATATGATTATTAATAGAGAGGTAAATTGAGTTTAAATCGGAAATTTTTCGTGTTTTCGGATAATGAATTCGTTTTTTAAAAGTTAATTTTTTTAGTTTGAGTTTGGTCGGATTGTTTGATTTGAAATATTTGCGATGGATTTTTATGTTTGGAAATTTCAGTGAAAGTATTTGAAAATTTTTGAAGCGAATTTTATTTTGATAGAAGATTTCACTCGAGAGTGATTTACAATCGAATGAAGTTTAGTTTTGTGTTTGAGTGGAAGGAAACAAATTCGTAAATTTGAATTGTTAATCAATTCTGAAGGTTTTTTTGTTTTTTTTTCTTTTCAGAATGAAACTTTGAAGTGTTGATTGAAAAGTAAATAAATTACGCGTTTTACATGGATATTCGTTTGCAGTTTTCAGAATACACTCCGATAAAATCTCTTCCGATCTAAAATTATCCAATCACTTCTAACAATGATTGGTTTTCAGTTTCAAATGTTGCACCTCTCGCATGAAATAAATTTCGAGATTAAATGTAAAGTCTGTGTGTTAACCATTTGATAATAAAATTCTACACTGTTAAAAATTTTTGTAAAATTACAAACTATTTACAAAACGATTTTGAGTAAAATTACATATCAATATGTGGCAATGCAAAATTAGAATACAATTTGTGTAATTTGCCTAGACGTGTAAAGAAATCTAATAAGAAAAGTTTTGATTTTACAA
>JAPYZF010000380.1:0-70341 GCA_030523045.1 Meteorus cinctellus
TCTCGAGGAGCGTAGTGACTGCGACAGAGAATTGTACGCGGTAGCCTAGGTGTAAATATTGTATAGCGAATTTTGGATCGTCTCTTTGGTTTTCTTGTGGGTCAAATCATAATATTTCTTTATTCTTTTGCAATAATTTTGAACATCGGATTATTGAGTTTATGTTAACACGATATATGAATCTTCCTTTTATTATTGTATCTACTTGAAAGTTTTGTTTATTTAATAAATATTTTGTTTAGGGGTCGGCAAAACGGCCCCGCTTTCATAAAAACGAATAATTATTTTGTAACTAGGCGTAACCCTCACTTTTACACGAATCCTGGAGCTGAGCTGATAGCAGTTCGCACACGCCGAATAAATTTTCATAAAAGTTTTGAAGATTCGTTACAATTTCGTGGACAATGGACTTTCAAAAAATTTGTTGTATATTGTTTTGGGTTGTCTATGCTATGACCATCGTGGAAGGAAGACAAATTGAATTCACCGCTTATGACGAAGTGAAATGCGGAGAAGGCAATTATTTGTGGTGTGGTGAAATTGGTAAAGAAATTCTTTGTCGTTGTGAGCCACAAGCATCTGTTGCAACCTTTGCGCCAATAGGCCGCATAATACACGGATGGGGCGATGTCTGAAAAATTTTAATTGTAAATGTTTAAGCTAATACTTCTTATAGATTAACCTGTTAATTATTGATTTGTTAAACACATTACAATATTCAACACTCTTACAAAAATAAATTTTTATACTTTCTGGTCAACAATATTCTACTGCGTGTACAGTTTTACTCTATTCCTCTGACTCATTCCGTAATAAATAAAATCTACAAATAAAGTGTTAATGTTCATTTAACGGGTTCGAATGCACTAATCAAAAATTCCGGCGGAAAACAAAAAGAATTGTTATCGATACATTGATAGTTTTTAACGAAAAATATAATTATGTGACAATCCATAAAATTTTGTGCTTTCGATAACAAAATATTCGACTCTTCGATAATCACAATATTCTTTGTAGTCAATAACTCTATCTAAAGCGATTCATGATTGTTTTGACCAAAAAAAAATCCCAAGAACCAAAATGTATTTGTTTATCTCGTTCTATTCGAACACAATAGAAGAAATTCCATCGCTGATTACACTATCAATGATCATATTCAATTAAATACTCATTACCAGCTAAGATAAATTGCATTTTCTTACAAATATTCCTATATCAATAATTAATTTTACTTACATCGTTTACAATAATACATCAACTCGATATCTCTTCATTTGTATCACATTAATCATAATAATACAGTTAATATGTACATTATACATCAATGACATATGCATCTGATATACATCTACATAAAGGCATGTTTAGCTTCATATATTTGCATTGATATTGTATATACATCACAATTAATTTCATTGTTTTCGTACAATATATTCGCCTGAATTTATTTACTCCATTAACAGGAACACTCTGGTAATTGTCTTCAGTTAAGGATGTATAGGTACACATATACATTTATACTGTCTATAGAAGGTTTACAATTACTCTCGATTGTGGAAGGCGCCATGAGTGTGAGAACAGCTATTAAACCAAACCAATTTATCTCTCGAAATACGACACCATTGTTTCATTAGCTTGTTTATTTCCTCATCATATATATACACATATACATATATATATATATATATTTTTTTTTTTCTTCTTTCATTTGCACACTTATGAGATTTATGAAATGAGACATATCCATGTCAGGTGTTACGAGATAAAATTATGAGTGAGGTAGATATTCAATGTCAAGTTCATTCTCTATGGATGGTCGGTTTAATAAAATGAAAGGGAAAATTAAAAATGATAATGAAGATGAATGAATGAAAGGATTTAAGTACTTGAAATTGTGTCACCATTTTTGATTGATGAGAGAAGTTAATATTACATTATGTCAATCAATGCAAATATATCGTCTGTTCTTTCGAAATTTAAAAACAAATTGTTAGATATAATTCATCAAACTGAAAGAATTGAAAACAGAGCTCGACGATTACTATGAACAAAATAGGTAATGAAAAATTTAGAGAACTTAAAAATTTTGTGTAATTGCCAATTGTATTTCTAGACTAAAAAATACCAGTTATTGATAAATAATTGACTAAATAATCTCCTCACGTCATATATTGGTGCATAACATATGAATGAGTAACAAAAACTTTTATTATTGCACATAAAACAATTTCCACGTACGTTGCCAACAAAAACTTCTTCTTCCATATTCCTTTTCACAACTAAAAAAAAATATTCACATCCCTTATTTAATTTCAATTCTCGTGCAGCTCATCTGACTTAAGTTTCATTTTTCATTTTATTGCACAATGGAATAGAGGCGTAACGCTTTGAAATAAATTGTGTCGCGAATTGTTGTATGTATGATTAAGGTGACATATAAACCACCAACGATGCTCTTGTGTCACTGCACATATATTTATCTACTATATATCTATATGCTCTTGTGCAAAACCATTTCTCTTAACTTGGTGTATAACATCGCACACTTTTATTATCTCTATTTCTTCGCGTCGTTATGCTATAAATTTGCAATTATGGTCGCATAAGTTTTACCTCACCCCCGTGAAGAAAAGGACAATTACGAATATTTTCTTATGGTGTATACTGTAACGGCTTTCAGTGTACACGATTAATACACGCAATTGAAGATAAGTATCCATCGTAAAGGCGCGGCTGCGTGGTCAGTGTGTACCTATAGATATTTATATATATATACATACTCTCATCTTCTTAAGTCTTCCTTGAGGGAAGACTTTGAGAGCGTGATGGTGAGGTCGGACCGTGACGAATCGTCATTCACAACGGTCCGCGCAAATACCCGTAATTTACATTACATCAACAAAATACTATTGCGAAATTGTCTTGAACAAGATAGAAATAAAGAAAATATGAAAGAGAAAAAAATGAAAAAAAATTAAGACACTTTAAATCATGTGCGCATTACGCAATAATCAACCTTCATCTACTTCATAAAATTATTTTCCACTGTAATGATCACTTCTTGTCTATCGTAATCTCCATGGTGTATCTTATGTAATAATATAACTATAATATTATAAACAAACATTATTGATATTATATGTTTATTGTACGTAGTAATTTATGAAATATGTAGCGGACATTTGGTTAGAAGAGGTAAATTATTATTAATGGAAATGTATCGTGAGATTTTATTGTAACAGGATATTATTGAAAGGATGTTTGGAAAGGTTTGAATTACATGAGTTAAAAACAGTAATTTGATCTTTTTATAGTGCATTCTTTTCTTTTTTCAAATTAATTAAAATGTTAGAAAAATTCTTGTCAATTTCGTTTTCTAAATTTTCGAATAAACAATTCTGAATGTAGTAAACATTGGTAGATAATTTAAATAACCATACTGTAAAATTGTTTGGATATAAAATATATTGTTTCTTAAACATAAATACAATTTAAATAGAAAAGTATTGAATTTAAAAATTTAATAATTACAATTTCACAATTGAACTCCATAATAAAATCTTAATATAAAAAGCAAACATCATTAACTTTACTTACCGCCCATGCCGAATCACATCCATAAAATGGTTTTATATGTCTCAATATATATTTCAATATTATTTTCTACTTGTACACACTCCATCCCCATATACACTGCATGTGAAAGATCCAAACAACGAAGCAGAATATATAGGCAGCTATCTCGAAGCCAAACGTGCGTCTACCGCGCAACCAGACAATTTATTTTATCCAAGGTCAATTTCACGAGATCATTTTTCAGCTTGCACTCGGTGCACATGGTAAAGTAAAATTTAATTACAACTATAAGGAATGGGGCAAAAAAGAAAACAAAGTGGTCAAGAGTAAAATAGAAGTGGCAGAGAAAGATGGTGGAAGTCAGTTAAAAGATATAAAATCCGATTTGATGACAAACACAAAATAATGTATGACCAAAATACATTGTAATAAATTCAGTGGACCTGAACAACTGCAGTCTCACTCGCGTTCTCTCTACTTCTCTCGTATCGCAATTTCATCTTTCCAAGTCGTCTCTAACATGCAAAAGACTATATAGATATACACATGAATAAGGCACTTGGTCCTTTATCTTCTGGTTGGACTCACTGGGTAGATTCTTTTGCTGAGAAAATGAATACACCCTCAAGGACACGGTATTCGCCCTTGACTCTAAATTACACCAAGGCTTTTAAATGCACACACGTGTACAACACAGGAAAGTCCGTACAATTAATAGTCCTCTCCAGCCGTATGGAAACGAGGTAGAAAAAAGCAAACAAAAATACAGAAAAATAAATGCAATGCTGCTGATAATAAAGATGATGAATAAATATTATTTATGAATAAATATATAAAATAAAAATGAGTATTTTATGGCTAGCAGAGATTTCTATAAAAACATCACTAATGTCAATATCTTTTTTCAAATTTTGATTTAATAATTGAAAATTGGAAATGAATTTAAATTAGAAATTTCTTTTCTCAATTTTAATTCAGAGAAGTTTAATATTTTTCTTTCATCAATTTTTCGTTTTTATCTTCATTTAGTATTCGTGTTATTTATTTCTTATTTTACTTGTATTTATTTTTTTTCTCTTTTTTCATCTTCACCTTCGTTATATTCGGACTAAATAATTGACAATTAATTCACTCGTTTGGCGATATTAGCACAGATTTATGACTGGCTATTAGTATAATAATAACGCGGCAAAAGATAAAATGAATGATACTGCGCGGTTGAAGCGAGACCCCCGTTGGACTCGTTCGTTAGCTCTTTCTTCAGCGACTATGTGGGTCAACTTTTCAGTTGTCCCCTTGCCACTACTTTTTATACCCTCTACACATTTTATATGTATTAATCTTCACCAATATATATATGTATATATATATATATAAACATACACATTACGTGAAAGTTAATCAAAACGAACGTCTTATGGTTGTAAAGTTGGAGTTGGTGCCATGTGTATATAAATTAAACCATAAAAAAATTTTTGTAACACTTTTTTTATTTCCATCGTTAAACGGATGAAAGAATTTTCTAATATAAATTTCGGTCGGTTCAGTAATTTTTATAATATTTATTCAATAATTATAAATTACTTCAACTTTCACACTTTCAACTGTCACAACAAACAAATTTTATTTATCGAAAATTAATAATTTTATTAAACCAAACGAATCAGGAAAATATTTTTATTCAGTCTCAATCACAGCTGGATATTCTGATGATTTTTATCACACATTAATCACCCCAAATAAACTGTTTTATCAATAAATATTATTTAAAAAAAATTGTCTATATTTTTCCCATTCATCTTCAGTCTTTCTTTCATGTATAAATGTGAGTTCACTCATTCCTCGACCGCACATACATCACTTCAAAAATTGCAATTCAATATAATAATTCATGTGTTATTACACATATGTACATACATGCATAACATTCATGTATATTCATGTACATATATGGATCCCTTGTAATTGCAGGAAACGCGTGAAACTCAACTATCTCGTGATGCTTCCCCATATTTACGGTGTGAAATATACAGGGAAAAGAGAAAAATAAAAAAATAAAAAAAATCATTGCATCGTAGATTAAAGTTGGATTAGATTGTAGCCGTGAGAAAAGAAAAGTCATGGCAATAATCACGATATGGAAAAATATAAAAAAGAAAATAAAAGAAAAAATAAGGAAAAATGAATACAAAGTGAAGAAATAAAATAGAAATAAACGAAGTTTAAAATAAATATAAAACATGAGTATATGAGTTCAATTTGAAATAGAGTCAATACTTTGTCAGTGAATTTACGCCCGGTCGCCCGCGCACACGCTATTAATTCCACTCTTGGAGTTGAAGCGTCCGGCGCATTCCGCACTAATTGCAAGGCGCAAAGCCTATGGCTGGCAACTCGAAGAAACTAAATTTACATAGCGGCTCTCGGCGTCCTCCGCGCGCGCACTGCATTGGTGAGTGTTCTCCATGTGGAGAACTGTTGCAATCTGTGTGCGCGGGTTCGCCACCGAGAATCAGCGCTACCTTTAACTTCTACTTACAATAAATAAACATCCACATATACATCTATACATATGCTCATCTGCGTCTTGTTATGGGCAGTCAGGTCATGGGAAATACACGTAGACACTCGCGTATATGGGTTACACATTTATATATAAATTAAATTGCGTTTTTCCACTCTTTTTTTTTCTACGTAAATTATTGATATTAAAGTCAATCAAAAATAGATTTAAACGAAGATGTATAAGGTTTGGAAATTTTATATGTAGTTATTATAATGTTAGATACATGTGTATGGCAAAACGTTTATAATGCAGTATTCGACCCTATAATATTCGCGCCAGCAGTTTCATCTTAATTCTCGTAAAATATATTTCACGCATACAAATTTGTATCTTGCGGGTAATCGTAAATTAGATAGTGTTTGCCATCATCAAGTAGTCTGCTTCCCCTTTTAATCGAGAATTTGAAGCGACTCTGTTGTATATATCATCAGCGTAACCCTCTAATCCACCATCGTTTTGCCGTGCCGCGTGCCAATGCATAAAACGAAATGAAAATAAAAAAAAGATCATGAAAAACTCTCGAGACTTTATACTTCTTCCATTCTTCTTTTACAGTTTTTTTTTTTTTTGGTTTGTTTTTATTCAGCTGTGGTGGTTGATTTTTTTGTTAGCTGTAAAAATTGCAGGACGAAGTTGGCAGTTTTTCACCCTGCTCAAAGCAGTACATCTTAACAATCAGTAAATAAATATAAGTAACGTAAGAATAAATTTTTTTTTGCAGTATCCTTGAGGGGTGGACTGTAGTGGACATGGTTTGGATGACATTTTATATTTTTTCTTTTATTTTCTTATTACTTTTATATACTTCTTTATATTTACTTTTTCTTCTCCACTTCACTTTTACCCTCTCGCCGATGAATAATATTTAATGAAGACATTAATTCTTACCGTAGACTGGGAATAATAAATTTGAAAGTGACACAGGTAACCTGCGGAGCGAAAGCGCAAAGGGATTTCTTCTTCTCTTATCTTATTCCGTTCTCTCATTCAAAATAAAATGACAACCGATACACCAACCAGTAAATCACTGTCATCATTGGCTTCTCATTCGCATAATGCAATATGTAAAATATTAAATGTTTATTTGTCAATAAGACAACATGTACATATGTAAAAGTATACATAAACGTGAATTATTTAACACGACAGTAGTATTTAAAGTTTGTATATACCCGTGTATGGAAGACTAGTATTAAAATATATTGAAAACAAATCAATTCCGTGTACTGAGAATTTGCTGAGAGATGCCCGACTTAGACACGCAACAACTGCTGGTTACTGCATCGTCGATTGACTTGTCTCGGTCATCGACATTTCCTTTACCGTGTCATTGACACGGATGTATTGACGTTGCTATTTATTTTTATTATTTTTTATAACTTTATATACATGTAAACATACAGAGAATAATTATTTGTATATAACAACAAAAAAAAAAGAGAATAGAAAAACTTTCATACTTATATTACCATCATTTATCCAGTAAATTATTTTCATACCAACATTTATAATGCTGAGTTTTGTAAATAACATTTCACATGCTCATATTTATATTTATACATTATAAATCATTCTGTGCAAATAGCGAATCATCATTGAATATTTTTATCAATTTAATTTTTGAAATTTCGTTTAATCGTTCGTAAATAATAATATACCAGCAAACTTTTAAGGATATAAAAACAAACGTCTGTTTATCGTAGTTCAACACTGGTCAACGATGGAATATAACGATGAAACTGGTTCTTAGGGTGAACAGCAAGAGGAAACAGCTCATATATGATATAGAGGCGCCAGGTAACTATACATATTGCATGTATATATATATTTATGTAGACGCCGAGAACGACTTTCGATTCTAGAATGGTCGTCGCTAATTAGAGGTAGATGAAAAAAATAACAAATCGAATGGCACGTGACTGCTACGGTTGTTCACTGCTGCATTAATACTTGCTCTTGAAGATGTGGCTTTTCGTAAATGTTCGTGATATTGCTGAAAGGAAAAATAAAAAAATAAAAAATGGAATAACTAAATATTGATTGAACGGAGAAAAAATAAATAAAAATGATTAACTGCACACTGTTAATGTATCGATGGATGAATAAATATCGTTTTATCGTACGTTTCTCGATTTATTATCATAATTGCTGCAGATGACTTTTAATTTATCAACTGTAATTGACAGGATATCATCAATTAATAAAATTTTTATATATATACACATACATAGACTTGTGAACGCGTTGAGATTTTCTGAGCAGGTGAGTTCCACTAGACTTATCAAGAACTAGAGAAAAAAATAATTCGAAGGAAACAATTGAGTTAAGATTAATTATTCGAGATTTAAAAATAGAACAATTTGACTATTCTATAAAAATTCTTAACATCATTTATCATTTATTAAGTTTGGATATTTTGATATTCATCGTCCCTTTTTTCACCATCAATTATTACCTGCCTAAATATATTTTACACAAAAATTAAGCCAGATTTTTTTGTGTCACATCCTCACCTCAATCACTCAAAATCATCCAATACCAGGTCAACATAAATCTCCAAAAAATGTCTCAATCAATCCCAAAACACTTCAATTTGACATCATAATTTATCCATATCTAATAACCAACTTTTCCACACTCTTCCATCAACTTAACCAGTGATTAAAAAATCAATCACAAACTGCCTAACCCACCCATGAAACCCACCCTGAAGTATACAAATAAAAATCCACCAAAAAAAAGAAGGAAAAAACTTTTTACTAATCATTCACTCCATAAACAACTCCATCATCCACCTGACATACCAACAACTTCAATTATCATCAATAACATTTTTTTCATCCCCTTCGAACGTTATAACAAAATAATCAATTCAAAAATGCCTCAATCTCCCTTTTGTCAAAATAAAAAAAAGTGCATACAGATGATACTGATACATAAAAGGGATTGAAAAATATTGACAGTACATGGACAAAGGGTTGTTGGTAGAGAGTAGGTATTTATATAAATATATAAATATACACCAACATGTATATATATATATATAGATATATACGTTGAAGATTTTACGACTTGATGAAGACGACAGAGGGATTGCAGTTACAAGGAAACCCACTTCTCGTTCACAGACTAGCATTACCAAGAATCGTACTTTTCTTTATTATTCTCCCCTTCTTTTATCACTGAGTGCATGAGCATATTATTTTTATTATTTACTATTTTTTATTTTCACTCGCAGTTAACCATCGGAAATTATTGAGATCCGGTCAATGTATCTCTCTCACTCTTTTTCCCCTTTCAGTGTGCACGCAAAGGGAAAATATTACCCAGATACTATAACACACATATCGTTATATATTTATATACACGTATACATATTTATAGTGAATAGTGAGAGAGGGTGAATAGGTGGGGTATTAATTCACTCAGGAATTCTTGCCACGAGCGACAAAGATAATTCGCGTGCATTTATCTCCCAATATGTGTCTGCCTATACGCGTAATCCACCAATAAATTTCAATGTACACACTCTGTTAAGCTACGCGATTTAAGAGCGGAGAGCTTTGGTTCGAAGAGAAAAAATAAATACAGAAGGAGGATCAAATGGTGAATGAAGAAAAAAAGGTGAGGGAAAAATAAAAATAGTGATGTGAAGTGCAAGTTGCACCCGGTTGTGGTATATAATTTAGATTTAATTTTTTCGCACAATTGTGACGAAGATGAAGGAGAGATGAATCTGTGGTGCGATTTTTCTAACGTATCTTTTTTATCGTCGGTGTGTTTTTTTTTTTCTTTTTGATTCATTTTTATTCTTCCTTTTTTATTTTATCCCACTTCATATATACAAATGTATATTTATAGACATGGATATATACCTGGCTTAATGATCGCACAATAAATCGAACGATCTGTGGATGAGAGCACTTATTTGCCAAGACATTGCGACATGCCTTTTAAGTGTATATATTTATATCTATATGTATAGAAAAGGGATCTCGCGGTCTACTCTACCATACGCGTTTATCCACTTGCCATGTGTTGGAAGAGGTGGCGTATGTTATATTTGCACGTTCCACATCAATTTTTCACAGTCATTTAAAACCGCGCCATATACGGCGACATTACCACATGGTATATATAAGAATAAAAACGAATAAAGCATAAATGTATATATATATATATATATATATATATATATATATATTTATATAAAGTTAGAAGAGTGAAGGAAGGGAGAAAGGAGAGTAGGAAAATAAAGAAGATAAAAAAAACGGAGATGAGAGAATTTTTTTGTAGTCTTTCTTCTGCACGTTTCTCCCGACACATATTTTTATTCGTTTTGATTTTCATCGGTTTTATGTTTTATTTTCGTGCTATTTTATTTTTATTATTTTTCTTCTTTTTTTTTTCTTCTTTTCGTACAAATCTTAAAGTGGATCGCGCGCGATGCGAGAAATTCGCACGTGCACCGCGAAATTGTCCGATAATATCTGCAATTCTTCAAGTGCCGCAGAGCTTGAGGAATGTAAAACAACAAAAAATAAATGACAAAGTAAATAAATAGATGAATAAATAAATGAATAATGGGGAGAGAATAAAAAATTAAAAGAAGAGAAAGATGTGAAATTGTATTTTAATTTTGTTTTTTTTTTGTTTTTTTTTTTTCAACATTGTTATGTACAATGTGTGTGACAATGAATAATGGAGTTGATGAATTTAACAGATGGTTGTGGATTTATTTGTGCGAATAATTGTGAGAATTTGCAAAAGTACATTATTTATATGCCCACGTTGAGAGAATTATTATTATTAAAATTTATGGTACATAGCGATAGAAATGTATATTCAATGGTTCAAATAAGGAGAGGGAGGGAGAGAGGGAGATTCATACAAATTGAATCGATAACATAATTTTATTAAGATGAAAATAGTTAGAAGAAGAAATTCTCGAACAAATAATGAAACGTTTCACTATTTATCATATAATTAATGTTTTATTTTAAATTGAATTCAGAATTTATTTATGAATTAAAATTAAACATCAACTCATATCGTTGAGCTTAAAATCATAATAACAATTTATTATTCATTAGATTTTGATATTAAGTGATAATATTATTTAAAAAACGTGTTACTGTTGGCGTAATATTTTTCGAACGATCAAATACATCACAAATTGAGAGAAACGTCCAAGTTTTATATCGAATTTATATTTATAACAAGATTATATGTTCACGAGGAGGTAAACGCTGTGATCAGGAAATAAGCTCGACAGCACAGAGGGATATAAATATTTTATCCCACGTATACAACTCGAATGAGTTCTAAAAAAAAAAATTGTCTTGCATGAACGATTCTTCGATTTCATTCAATCTAATTATTTATTACATCACAATAATAAAAATATTAGATTAAAATCCAGCCAAATCATGTAAAGGATATTAATATATTTTTTCTTCTCCCCATCTCATTTTTATAAATAACAAAATAAAAAGAAAAGAACTGAATTCCTCCTATTTTTCAATTACATTTCTTTTATAAGCCACTTGAATTCAATATTTTTTTGCTTAATTTTTTTCCCAATCGCAGTTCACAAGGAACAAGAGTGAATAGTATTAACAATTGATCCGTGTAATTCTTCGTATCCTTCGTACTAATTTATCGAACAATCATGTTGCAATAAAATATTTTTTTGAATTTCATTCCATTATTTTTCTCATTGTGCATGTACAAGCAATTCAAATATGGCACATAGAATTCAACCGCGAATGATCAGAGACAAATTGCTTCTCATGCCGTGAATCCCTCTGTGCATCACATTGAATTGAAGTCAAGAATATAGTCGCACTGCGTGGTACCGCGCGGTGCAGTCAACACCGTGTATATACGTCTAGTGTACTTCCACTTTGACGAGGATTACTATCTTCATTTACGGCGACTTGTTGAGCGATTGCACTCTGTGACATCTCGTTATTTATTTTCTGTGCGTCGCGTCGCACAACCGTCTACGGATAAATATATATATATATATATTGTCTTTATCGGTACATTGGTAGAGTCACGTGCCAATAAAAATAGTAAATAGATCAGAATGAAATGCAAAAGAAAAAATTCAAACATTTAAAAATCGATAAGCGAGTATGAATAATTTTTAATTATCCCAAATTGAAAACAGAGTTGCAAAAATAGAATTTCCTTTCAATTTTACATGAGGAAAAAAAAAAATTAAGCTTAGGGTAATTTACTGCATTTATTCGTACGAAAATCTGTACAATTTCTACACTTGAAAAGTCCAAATGTTTTATTTCGTATTCACATTCAAGACACTTTTAAACATTTCGCTTGTTAATGTTGGATAATTGGAAGAACTTTTGTTAATTAGGTCACGAAAACTGAATTGCTGAATATGTCATTCAATAATGTGAATTGTTATTTCAATTATGTTTAATCCAAATGTAGAACATTTGGAAAAAGAGTTAATTTTCTTTTCTTTTGTAGTTATTGAAATTACTTTCAAACAAAAACGGTTTTAACAAAAGATGTTAAAAAAAGTAACAGATGAATTCCATTTTATATAAATAAAAACAATGGGCATTTATATAAATTAATGAAGCGTAAGATAAATTTAGTAATCAATATTATCATTCCCATGCAAAAAATCATAATTTTTATTTATTATATCCCAAATTAGCGACAAACAATATAGAGCACAAATTCCTGTTTATATTTTCTAAATAAATAAAGAATCAATCAATAATTAAATGATACTATACCATATGCTACAAAATTATTAAAAACCCCAATATAACCACAAATAAATAATAAATATACTATTAAACCATTATAAATAATAAATATCATTAAAGATAATACTCCTAAAATACTCCACATAAGTATGGACCTGTATCATAATATCCTTCAACTTCTATCACTCAAATTTATAATAATATATAATCCTTCCATCAACCAACGAGTCAACGTAGAATTTAGATGAGCCAGCGGCTAAATAATCTAAATTTTTACCACCCCCAAAACCCCCATAGAATATCAAAAAACCAATTAAAAATTGAATTATTCATCTTTATTGAATATTTATATCAATTCACAATTCACTCAACGTTAATTATGAACGATAAAATATATTTCATGACTTGAAGCTTTTGAAAACTTGGCACATACATCTGTAACATGCCTACACTCTGAAGACGAGACAGATATACATTAGCATGTCCATATATATATATATACACGCAATATATACGTACGCATTGTATAGCTATAGCTCAACATCATTTCTAACGAAATGTAAAAATCAACTCGGCTTGGTGAAATAATGACTGGCATCACTGGTCGTTCGACACAAGAACGATCGTTTTTACGCGAATAAAAAACGAGCGAAGAAGAGAAGAACAAAAGTAAAAGTAGAAGAAAAAAAAAAATTGGGAAAAAGAAAGAAAAGAAAAGAGAAAAAGATGTAGCAAGTCAAGAAGAGGAGTGGTGAGTTGAGTAGAAGACTACTCTGGAGCATAACTGAGCCGAAGAGCACTCTAGGAACAATCAGAGGGTCTCTCTCAATCTTTTTCTCTCTTCCTCTCTGCGTATGCTCTCCGGTTGGGCCGCGGGCGGTGCGCTTATACTACACGACGACGAGAGAGGAGCACTGTGAGATACATGCTCGGCATACAAATTGAATCGGATTCATGCTCGCGGATGTGCCGAGTATTGGGGATCAACTGATATTCTGTTTTTGTTTCTCTTCGTTTCTTTTCCTCATTCTCTTTATTTATTTATTTATTTTTACTATTTTCTTTCCATTTTTCTTCTCTGTTGTATATGCTTTTCTTACATACACTCAATCCGCGTGCGAGTCTGTATACCTTCTTGTACCATTTACGGAATTATACTATCGTTTGTTTCTACAAAGAGACTCACACGAGCTCATGGGTATATTATTATTCGTTGTATCTTGAAAAGAGCCCCAAGAGCCAATATACAATCGTCGTCAGTGGTTGCTCGTCGTTGTCTTTGTCGTCTTTGTTGTCTTTCGTTTTCCATAGGCATACCTCAACGCTTTGTGATTTTACAAATGGTGGGCACGTACATGCACACGACCACTTCATCGTTTATTGGCACAATATGGTAATGCAGTGTGACATTAATTACATACATATACCCACATTTTTCCCATACATTCCATAAAATATTTTGTTTAACATCAATGTCCTAAATATTTATTCAATAAAATACTTCAAAACTCTTTCAACCAAACATTTAAAAAAAAACTCCTGGTGATTAAATACATTTTTACCAATTCAACAATAAAGAGATCAATAAAATGTTCTTACCAAGACACATCATCATCACTGCCATCGTATCATTGTAATTAACATCTCAAGCAATTCCCAAAGAAATAAATAAAAAAAAAGGGTGAGAGACATACACGATAGACATTCCTATACAGATACATAGAAAGTCAGAAAATAGATGGATATAGCTTTTAAATTCGCACGCGTGTAGACCGGTAGTCTTGGCGGCGAAGAGTGCACCAGTGGTTATTGCCTTGAGCGTGCTATGGATCTTGAAGCTAAATGATAGCGTCTATTCGCTGGAAGGACTCGTAACCGAGCCAAGTCATTATATAAACTCTTTTCGCAATGCTTATCCCTTTTTACACACACTCAAAGCCCCATCTGGAATTCATGCATGCATTTATTATACCTACAATACCATCAGGCTTTTATGAATACAATCTGCGATGTGTATGTTAGTCTGGTTGGTATTAATATACATTTTATTTCAACAATTTTAATGACTAGGTTGCTTGACACATGTCGACAGAGTGTGGACCAGTGGTGTGCTTTAAATACAGGTGTGGATCCTTGAATACATCTCATGGTACGAGTTCATTCTCGAGGTTACAACACAACCGCCACTTCTCGCACATCACATATTCTCCATGTACATAACGTTTAAATATATACGAATACATATCTATATATAAATGTTTATGTATAAATTTACACACTTGTGTTGGTCGCAGTGGTATAGATATAGTGGATACCTATAAACTTGCCTCTGGACTATCGTTGAAATATGCAAATTTACAGATGAGGCAGAGAGTGGAATTTCTGAAAGATTTGCGCCGGTTGATCAGGTACTTATACGGTGAAGACGATATATATTATGTTTATATATTAAATATTGTTGATTTATTTTTATATTCTATTTATTCATATTATTTTTTTGTTTGCTTCTTTCTATATTCTTGTTATTGCTGTTGTCTATGTTGAAATTGTTATATGTAAGAAAATATTTTCGATGATACATTTTAAGTATAAATTCTATCGATTCATTTTGTGTTTTCACTTAATGATGGTAATGATGATATTGGATTGAGTTATCATAGTGTACATTTAGATAAGTATGTGTTTGAATGAGATGGAGGAGAATGTGTATGTTGAGTTCTTCATATTGAATAGAATGTGTTTATATATATGGTGAAAGAAAAGCATGAGTGATCTGATCTAATCGACGAGCACAATGTTCAAGATAAACCTGTCGAGAGACGTTGGGGTACTTTAGTCGATGACGTGATACTGTTAGAGATGTATGCTCTACACTTCATGAGATCGATTCTATCGTGTGGTCATCAATCTCTTGACAAAACAGGACACGCGAGAAATAGAATGTGTAGCTTTTTTTTTATTTCTTTACTTGGTATATATATTTGAGATGTTTTTTATTGATGCTGTATCAAGTGGGTGCAATTGATTTGGTATCAATCAAAACGGAATGTTGTAACTATTTTTTTATGGTGAAAAGTATTTGAGGAAAATTTGATTTGATGAATGAATTAATTATTTGTTTTTCTATTCAAGTCAGAGTAATGGATGGAGAATTCCGAGGACATTTTTATATTTGTTATATCAAAATCTTCAATTACATCTCACGAATTTTGAGTTTTACTATATTTAAATTGTGTATAATTTTGTATTCAAAAATTCTCAGTGTCATTGCCCAGTTTTATTAAAAACCAACACATAACATAAATTTTATGTCATTTATTTATTATTTATATATTTATTGATTTAATCCAATGATGGAGAATGAGATGTGTCATCTTTTGTACAATCCCAGACTATTTATTCCGACAATTAAATTCTTATATTCACATGTATACATCATTAGCTATAGAAAACATTTCATAGAAATAATTTGAATAGAAAGGATGTAAAAAATGAAGGAAAATAAAATAAAGTGACGATGTGCGTTGGTGGTGCGATTAACTTGGCAATCGGATTTACCAAGAAGCTTTGGCATTCATCAGTCTTTTCTTTTACCTTCTTTTCATCCAATGTGTGCACTCCACTTAGATTGTCACACGATTCAAATGGAAGGTATAGTCGCGACGCTATTCGTATATACATACAAAGATTTTTTTGTGCAATCGCATTGACGCTTGGCAGTTACAAATTTATTGGTCACATACATTGAGATATAAACAATCAAAAAAATACGTAGATACACGCAGTTGCATTTACTAGAACGACGCGTTTACATACGATGAGAAAGTGCAGTGAGAAAAATTGAAATAAACGCAAAGCGTGAGAGTCGAATAGGAAGAAAGAGAGGTCGATTGAAAGGAGGAAAATGTTGAAGAAAAGCGTAACTTCACTACACGTGACAGATGGATTCTCTGTCAGGTTCAACCTTTCACAAACATAACCTTCTTGGCTAAAAGGACATCTCGGGGGAGAGAAAATCAATGCGCCCTGCCTATTCTCATTTGTAACTGATGGATTTATCGCTCGCGAGTGTTTCTTACCGAGACTCTTCACGTCTGGATTAAAACTATAAAATACAAACAAACACATGGTAGAACTTGGATGTAAATGATTCTTCATCGTATCTAATTTTGTGAGGAAATTTTTTATTTTTACATGTGAAAGATTAGATGATTATCAAAGTGAAGTTAATAAAGTTAGGGTAGATGAGTAGAAAATATTTTTGTTGATAGAGAGTTGGGCAAAAGGATGAATTGAGTTGATTGTATTTGATAGAAGAAATAATGAAGAAGTTACCAAAGTTTTTCTTGCTTTTATCTTATGCCATTGTTCATTAATAAATGATGATAACTTGGAAGAATAGAAATTTTCTTCTATTTATTGTAAAAAAAAAATTAACGAATGACAAATCTTGAACTTCAGGATTTAATACAAATTCGATTTGACATTATTTATCAATTTTTGAATTTGTGTCTGTCTGATTAAATATTCGTCTGTTGGTTGAGAGTTATCGAGACAATTTTAGAATGAATCCCATTTCAATTCAACCGATTTTATAGTGGAAAAAGACAAAAGAGAATTGCAGTGTTCATTGTCATAAAATAATACCAAGAATTTTTAAACTACGAACAAAACTTCCTAGAAATGATTTACAAAAAAAACTATTTGATGAATGTCGATCGGTTCAATACAATTTAGTTTATCTGTCAGTGGAAGATACATTTACACGAACGTGGTATTAAATTTGTATAAAAATCACGACTATTACTCAAATGCGACTTATACGCGCCAATGTTTACGCATGGCTTCAATATAATCCCATTTTCATATTCTATGGAATATATTCGTTCTTATAAATGGGAATAGAGATTGAACGTACGTGAGTGGAACAAACTAATTCTTCAACAGTGACAAAAGTGATATTCACTTATTCAGCAACACAAATTCAGAATTTATTATATTCAATATTCGAAATGTTATCCATAAAAATTGAGAACATCATTCTCGTTCCATTTACGTAAATGAATATTTCTAAAGTGAAGTCATTTGATAACGTCAAGACAATATGACACGTAAACAAACTCTCAAAGAATCTCAATTACAATTTATTAATCAATATAAACTCGTCAGTGAACACTCATTCAATGTCATCCAAACAAACACAAATTATTCTCCAATGACATAAACAAAAGCTAATCAATTAATAAAAGTGTTTGGTACATTTTCATCACGCCACACTACAATATAATTCCACAATACATCTATACAACATACACATTGTACTGTTTGAAAACTTTCTGCAGCCATCAGCGATAATTACAAAACTTTTATCGTTGAAGAATATAAATTGGAGTGTGCATAGTAGAAAAATGTTGAACAGAAATAAAAAAAGAATGAACTTGATGTAGGGGATTTAAATATACGTTGAAGGGAAGAACTAATCTGGCGAAAGTATTTCGGCCAAATGTACTTTGGAATTCTCACAAGAATGGTAATAGACTTGAAATAAATATATATAAATGTAAAATAAAAATAAAATGAATGAATATAAAGAATTTTATGGTATTCGTTTGAATGTTTTTAGGAATGTTCTCTTCACTGTGACAAGTACAAAACAATAAGATAATGCGTGCAAGTAATTAAGTAGGAAGTCACGTATTACTTTGTATAACTTGACAGGTTGGTTTTCCTGATGCAATTTTATTCTCGTCAAGGAACGCGCGTGCGTGTCATGTCGTGGTAACAACGTTTTTCCTGTGGCCTGTGGTCATGCCATATACATATTACATATATACATAATAATAATGAATATTGCGTGTTACTTCATAGTAAATTGCTCATGCAGTTAGTGTCAACTTCACAACTGATCTGTAAATTTATACAAACAATTTCCTCCAAATCAAATATTATAAAAGTGTGAAAATAATTCTTGGATTTTTGATTAATCGTTTTGGTTATAAACAAAATGCGAACAGTTAACTTTAGTGTGATGTAGATAATATGGTTAATTACTTTCTGAATTTACGCTTTTATATTGAGGTAAAAAATGTTATCCACACCTGAATAATTAATGGAATTTAATATGATTATACATTTACTTATTGATTCGATGTATTTATCACGTAAATAGGAATTATTATTAAATTTCTGTGAACATTTCATTTATTTTGTTTTAAATTTTATTAAACAACATCATCAATGCAATCAATTTATCTGTTTAATCGTCTCTAATATTGATAAAAGGGAAAAAATAACAAAGTCTTACAAATATTCAGGAGTATCTGAAAAAAATAACAAAATTAGAACTCACCTTGCCAAGTAATTGATGATAATGTCAATAAATCAACAATTTTTTTCCTTTTCTTGATCTTGAATTCAATAGTAACAACTTAATTCGACTTTTACAGATAATATCGAATTGGAGTCTCTCGAATTTCACTCAAACAATGCAAATATCATAAGTACAATCGAAAAAGAAACAAAAATTATTATCAAACCGATGATATTTAATATTACAAATAAATGGAGCATCAATAAAGGCCAATGACATGGGTCATAAAGTACAGATGATATAACCGAACGTAAAGCCAAGTGGGAATGTTTTTACTACTCAAATACACTCGATCAGTTAGTGCTCTCCAACTTGATCGTCATCAAAATTCTTTTTCACAAATATTGGACCACATGAAAATATGCTTTATCCACATACAGATGTAGATAATATATCAAAAAAGTTTATATACCACACATGGCGCTTTGTCATAACTTTTCGTGAGCGTTTCGCTTTATATTATCTTTCCGGTTGGTCTAACAAAAGAATCGTAAAGCCAAAATTGTGATCTTCTGACTTTTGCTGCTGCCTAACAGCATGTCAGCATACACACACACTCACACTATTCTTTCATAACCCATCTTCATGGTGTATACTGAAATGATTTGTTTCCCGTAAGTCTTTTCGAAAGTTCCGCCTCCTCTCAGTAAGGAAGGTGTAAATCGTTCTGGTTATATACACAAATCCACTTCATCTATTGCATTCTTTCCCCATGAAGTTGTGGTAAATCGTTATGTTTGCAAGTCTCAACAAGTTTCTATCTATACTGTAACTGATGGATGAAACGGTTTTGGCCATTTTTCAAGTCGTAAAAATACACCAATTCACCTTCAGTATACAGGAACGAATATATATCACAGCGAATGCAAGTTTATAAAATGTTCAAAGGTAAAATTGAAATAATAATTTAAGTAGAACAAGTGCAGCAACTGATAATATTTCTCTGGTATTTTTTTTTTCTCATTCAACTGTGAAACATGAATTCCCAACTGTACACAGTACATTAAAATTGAACTTGGTAGATATTATTTCTTCACTGAAGCTTTATATATATGTGTATATATATATAACACAATGTGTTTTTCTCTCGCGTGCCAATCCCCTTCAGCAAGTGAGTGGAATGCTCGTTGGGACATTGAGCGAGTTTGTTTCTTGGTGTAAATACACAGGTTTACTCCAAACCCATTCTTGTTTATCCGCACGCCATTCAACAGTGTCCATTATAGCAACAAAAAAAAATATAGAGGGGGAAAAATTGTGAAAAAGAAGTTCTTATATCTATACTTAATAAAATAGAAAAATAAAAAGTAACACATAAATGACATAGAAGCGACATATTAAATAAATATCATTCGTTTTTAACCTTCAATTTATGAGAAATATATTTCTGTCATCATTTGCATTTTATATAGAACCAATCACACTTCTTATATACATTCAACTGCTACGTCTGGTATTTTTCATTGAAATAAAAACAAAAATAATCAATATAAACTCTCACACATTATTTATATCGAAATAAATCCTAACATATCACATTTTCTTTCCAATTTTTTTCACAGATACATTACAATTGAGAACGAAGTATTTTCTTAGTGTTTTTCCTACTTTTTTCTATTGGAATAAATATTTTATAAAAATTATGATTGCACAAGATATAGAACAGACAAAACATAGCAAAGCAATAGAACACAACAATCATCGTGGCGTTGATCTGGATGGGATCTCTCACGCGAGATCTAGTTGTATATCCGAGGGGTATTCGCATTCCTTTGCGCTAGTGGGTAATAATCAGTTATACACGAGAATATAATGCAATGTTCCAGCAGATTAATCTATACCTTCAACTACCCAACTTGTCCCACATCATTTTTCATTGTTCGAAATGACTTACTATGTGCACATGTATATACATATAAATGTAAATAAATTATTTACATATATTAGCAGACTGTAATATTATTATCACTTTCGCATGCATATACAGAGGAAACTCACGAAACTGTGGGAAAATTAATTTAATACATGGATGCAACTGATTTACATGATAAGAAAAAATATATAAAGTTTGTACAAGGGTATGAAAAAAATTCTAATCAATTCTGTTTTCCTTTCGTGTTGTTTACTCTATCTGCATACTGTGATATTCCTGTTTCTCATATAATTCAAACATTCTCCATGTCATCGTTGTCATATGTATAAAAATAAGAAAGAAAAATTTGCAATATAAGTTGCGTTTATTATTGATAATCACAGTCATTAACTGTTTTACGTTCGTTCTTACTGCGTAGCGCGCGTGTCCTTGTCTTTGTATCGTTGTTGTTGTTTTATTTTTCTTATCAGCTCTCATGTCGCAAAAGCCAGTGGCGCCTGCTGCGCTGCGAAGAATAATCAGCTTAGTATGTGCATATATGTATAAGCTCTCTTTTATTATTTATATATATATATATATATGTATGTGTGTGTGTAAAGGTACAAAAACTTTTTGTATTGCTATACCAACACAATGGCTTCATGTGAAAAGACGTGATGGAAATCATGACGTTTAATAAATATCGCCATTGCAAGAAATTTTTTTTTTGAATTATTTAATTCGTATGGTGTTTTGTTTGTCGTCTTTCAATTTTGTTGAGTTCAACATGGGGAGGTAGGGTAAAAAAGTTGAGGAACATGGTTATTTGTGAAGGGGAGAATTGAAGGAAGAAAATAAGGGAGGCAAGGAATAGTAATGCTGATGCGAAGTGAATAAAATAAAAACACAGAGGACAATGCGCAGATTCTGGTTAATATTATTCCTAGAAACAAAGAGTTTAACATATAGTTAAATTAAAGTCTGGATGAATAAGTGTGAAGTGGTAATTTTGGATGTTATTTTTAATGACTGTTGCAACGAAAATTTGATTTACTAAATATATTTTATCTTCAGTACAAAATTTAATGGCTAAATTGTAATTCTTTTCCAATCATTCGTATTATTTTCTTAATAATTCTAATTTTTATTATCTTAAGTTTATTTTTCCATATAAAATAAATGTTGAGATGATTTTTCACGTTATATTTATTAAATTTTTTGTCTTCTTCACTGGAGGCGAATTAAAATATTGTGATAGGAATTATATTACAAAAAGGACTATCGGTTTGGTGGTCGTGCAGTGGTTGTAACTGTCGATTTGTTAAACATGGTATGAGAGAAGGCAAAATGAGGTGCGCATGAACAAAGTGAACGCGCTTCGAAATAAAGGCGGAACATATATATATATATGTATATAAATGTTTATGTATAGATGTGAATGTATTGTGGTGAACGCGTAAGGTCCAGAGAAACGGTAGCTCCTTCACGCGACTTTAATTTCATGCTAATCCAATGCTAATTTGCTCTGACCAACGATTACGATGAAAAGAACGACACGTCCTTCTTAATTAAACCACCGCAAAGCGTATCGCATCGTCATTAATGGCGTTAAACCTTTGGTCGACCCAGCAATTTATTCTGTCGACTTGCATGCACGTTCAGCCACGCATGCATTTTTTCATTCATTGTTTTTTTTTAATCTTTTATTATTATAACTCATTCTTTATTCATTTTTTTTCCGTAGCCACTTTTTCATTTTACACTTTGTTATATTAATTGCCGCTTTATTTTGTTCTTTGTCATTAGTCTGCAACTACGAAGAAAATTATCTGTCTGTTGATAATGAAGATGATAAGGAATCAATAAAACGAATGATAACAAATAATATTTATTAATTTAACTTTCAATTTTCTTCATTTTTTCAATACTTAATCGATAATTTATCCTATTTGTATTAAATTATTTTTTTATCATACAAATTTGTACGAGAATTATATTTTCATATAAATTCTGATTGCTTTTATAATTTAATAACAATATGCAAACGATAAAAAAAGTGATAATTACAGAATTAATAAAATTGAATGAAAATCAATGAACTGCTGAATTTGAAGTGGATTCCATTTATTTGATAATTATTAATTAATAGATAACGATCATAACACCATTATATGATTATTATATAACAAAACGAAATAAATGAATGAATAAAATAACTAAAAAAAAATAAATAACGATACGAAACGACATGCAGACAATAAATATACATGTTTATAGCTATATGAAACAAATTTCATTAATCATATCCACCATTGAAAATTCCAATTTGGAAATTGCTGTTGCATGTAGACGTCAATAAAAATGCAGCTTGTCAAGAAATAATTCAACAATATATAGGGTATAATATAAATATGCGTTCACTGTGCGTATAACTACCATAAATAAAATGGGAGAAAAATAAAATGAAGAAAAAAAGGTGAAAAGCGATTCAATAACTCACTATCGTGTTGTGTCCCACGATATTCTACTTGCCGCGGTCGTTATCCACGTGGCAACCAATGATTACCCATCTCATTATCGATCGGCAAATTTACGTGAACACAGTCTCGAGATCGGCGTGCGCGCTAGCTTTTATCATCGCGGGAGTCCTGGTACACCAGTAAGTTTATCATATATTCATACTTACATACATATACATTTACACGACATGTTTGTGTGTATATAAACGAGATATTGCGATCAGTCGCCAATTATTATGAGAGGAACCGCAACGATCGCGGTAACGCGTATCGACGTTGTATATATATATATATACATATATATAGTAGATTTATATCATAAACAGTTTAAATAAACGAGAATCACGAACGTTGAATAAGCAGAGTGGAAAATAGATTACTGTTGATTTTATTTTGGTTTCTATTTTTTTATTTTATTTGTTTGACGAAGATGTGGACACGCGCGTTTGTGTATGGTGTGCTTGCATCGCTGTTAATTCAAACATTTTCATATTTCATTTGTAAACTGATAAATTTTATTTTTATTAAATAATTTAATAACTGAATAATCGCAAAACTGAAATAATTGATGAGCAATTACAGTTCCATATTATTCGACCAAATTTCCTGCTTAATCTATTGACTTCAGAAATAATTTATTGACGACTTTTTTATAGAGAATTAAATTCTCTACAAAAAAGGTTGAATGCAACTTTGCTCTAACGTGCATCGTTTCCGCAATACCTTTTATGGAATAGCACACGGATATTTTCTCCAACCAATTTTTCCTGGTTCATAATTTGTTTTTGATTATTTCCTCATGTTTCTAGTCTCATAAATATAATCATCTTATACCATACGTCCACACATGAAGACATACAAAGTAATAATTGAATGATGTATCATCACATCCATGTGAGTATCCCTTGAAATCATGTCGAGTCATCATGTACGAAAGGATGCACTTGAAATATTCCATAATGATTGAGACATATAAAATCAATTATTAATTATATTTTTCCGCTTCATATAAAATATAAAATGGCTTCCAATAACTTCACTATCAAGAAAAACATCTTCTTCTCCACCATTTTCCTTCCCCATTCCATAATTTCATATCATTTGCCGGTTATTAATCTCACAATTTTATACATCACAAAAAATACTAGAGAAAAATATTTTTTTCTTAATTCAAAAGAAAAAACAAAAATTAGTACACAGTAAAAATTCCATCATATGTACGTTATAAGAGTCAAGCTTTCATAAAATTTTTAACCTTCATGTACAATCTTGTACATGATGAGTCAAAGGGTTAATTCGTTATGCACGTCATTCATTTTGCACTGCAACATATATACATAGAGGTATTATATCAATCATCCATGCTATTTATTTACCGGTTAATAAATTTAATGATCCAATTTTACCTCAACTCATCTACTTCTTTATTAAATTGCGTTAAGAATTAGAATGGAAAATAAAATGATAAGAAATTAATCATTTATTTGGTTTTGTGAATTATTGGATTGCTCAGTTGTTCGTGTTAGCAATCGAGTAAAGCTGCTGTGAATATTCTGCTTATCATCTATATATATATATATATATAATAATAATCACACACATAAGTATGTCCTTCGTAGATGTTGAGTGATGAGCAAAACGCGTGCATTCAAAAAGATGGTGAGAGAGTAAGTGAGATGAAAATCGCAACTTGTATTCACATGGTGGTCATAAACTTGAAAGACTCTGGTCATATTAAGATGGCAATCAATATACGCAATTGCAACTTGTTGGCCTTGCAGATATTTTTATTTATTCATTTATTTATTTTGTGATTTTATTTTATTTTTTTCACTACGACATATGGTTATGACATGAATATAAATATACTTGATAATTATTGAAATAACTCTTATATGGATTCAATTAAAAATTATGATATTTTTCTATACATAAATTATATACGATGTTGATTCACGTGGAGGGCAATACAAATGGATTATCGAGAGTGCGATGGAGGTAGAGAGGGAGAGTGGATTATTGGAGTCACTGTGGCGCGCGAGAGCTCGCAACCATCATATAAACTCTCTCTCGAATGTGAGTCAAGTTGTATTATTAAATAGAGTGTATGTCTTGTGTGTGTTGTCTCCCTTTTGGCTTGGGGCCAAGTTGAACTTTCAAATGTAATGAGCATCATCAATACCATCACTATCAGTGTTATATTATTGCTGTCAGTTAATAAATTTGAAGTATTAAATTTATCTATGAATTTTTGAATTATAGTTTTATTTTCTGGATTTTGTGTAATGCATTGCTTTTATCTTTTGTCGTATTAGTGTTTATGTTATTACTTTGGTTTTTTTTCTATCGTTATCAATTTTGTATCACAAATATGATCTCAATGATGCATCTACCATTACTCAGTCCTAGATTTCATTCGAAATAATAATAGTACAGTTATAGCTTAGTCATTTCTTATTCAAAGCTCTAATCTTACACCTTGTGTTGCAAAAGAGAATCGTGTACAACTATTACAGAGAAAGAGTCTCTCTCGTGCTACGTGAGCGCACGACGGGACGCACGCGAGCATTTCTGCTCACGATTCTGCTGCGCGATGCACTTCACTTCTATATACCACACGATCGAATACGCTTATATAGTCCCGCGAGTGCCGGAAATTATTGTAATCGCCTGTGTGGACGTGTTCGACCAAAGATCACGAAAGCTGGCTGAAGAATGGAGACGGACAGGAGAATTGTTATCCAACTTCTCTTATAACATACCCACTTATATATACACATTAATACTTTTTGTTGTAACATTTGACATGTGAACTCTACAAATGTAAAATATAATTTTAAATATTTAAATGAAGTAATGTGGAATTTGTTTGGGGTCAAATTATTTATTATATTTCTACTGATTCTGATATTGAAACTTTTGTGATTTTACAGTAAGAAGTTATTATTGTTAAAAAATATTACAATATTTCATTGAAACTTTTCATATTTTATTTGGAGATGACATTTATGACAGAACTGGGAAATAAATATGAAAAAAGCAGCGGAAATTTTTGTCTCAGTAATAGTTAAATTCATTCAAGAAAAATATGAAATGAAGACTTATAATGTTTACATATCCTTATGTTGATTACAAGTGCCAATGTAATGAAGAAGAATTCAAACAAATAAAAAAGTCTCGTATACGAACGATCGGAAAAATTCACTTAACAAATTTTATTTCTTCCCTTCCCTAGTGCGATTTCAATTTCTTCGAAGACGAAGAAACTGAAAAACTTGTTTCCCGAAATGGAGTAAAATATCTGGGTCGAAAATTCTGAATAGACAATAAAATAAAACTAGAATAATAGGGTAATAAATAATTATCAACTGCAAATAGACAAAAAAATTTCTAAGTGCATCGTAAAACTATTTCATTTTTATGTGGAAATTACACTGAGATAGTATTTTCATGGATCGATTACAATTTTTTATTATTCTTACGTTCATTCACTCACTGAATGAGTGTAAAATTAACTTTCACAGCATAATTTTAATATAACTATGGGAAAATTTTACTACATACTTAGTAATCTTTTGCATGCGGTTGGTAATTACTCATCGTTCACTCGTTGCATTTTCACTTTACTATCCACTTAGTATTTTTAACCCAGATATTCAGATATTATTCACTAAACAGAAGCTCTTCATTCTTTCTTGCGTATTCTGCGAATTTTTATCTATTAAAACAATTTTTAATTTATTTATATACTCATACATTGTTGTGGGGTCATACGATAAATGGCGTTCGCTTTAGCCTGTTGCAATTGAGTTGAATGAGAGGTTAGGTAGGTCTATACACGATATAGGAAAAGGAAATTACAAAGATCGTTGTATATAAGGGGATAATGGGCAAGTTGAGCGATTAGAGTGCAATAAAGGGTCGTGTCGGTAGAATCCATCGTCTTCAGCGTAAATCGATCCTAGCGCCAAAGCCCATTGGCGCGATATATACTTCCGGCGCAACGTGTTCTTCTAGATATATCTAACATTATATATATATATATATATCTATACTCTCTCACAAAGCGCGAATTTTTCGCGATATTTTATTTTCTACCTTTACATTTTTACACAGCTGTTTGAATAGAGGTTTTCTCATCACTTAAGTCACTGTCTTTTGGATTTTATTCACAATTTTCTCTGGTGGATCGATTCAACTTTTATCTCTTTTATAAAAAGTCATAAAATATCAAATTATTTCTGTGAATTTTGTTCGTTGATTCTATTACGTTTTAATACTTGGAAAAGAAGAAATCTTTTGGACAATTAATAAAGTTTGATATAAAATAGAAACAAAATAACTTTTATCCTAATGATTAATTGCATCGTAATTTCCTCTTCAAGTTTTTAATATCAATTACACTATTTCAATCATATTTCAATCTTGAGTGAACTTATTTCACAAGAAAATTAAAAACTAATCAAACAATACCATAAAAATAAAATAGAAATCATAGTATATTAACCAGAACAAAAAGTGAATGAAAGAAAATGAACGAATCACGAATTTTACGTTGAAAAAAAAAGTTCCTCTTGCAAAAGTTGACAATGTGACATTAATAACTAAATCGTAATTATGTATTCTCTCTTCGTCCATGTCAAGGAAGAGTGTGACGAGTATGAGTAACAAAAAGAAGAAGAACATAAAGAACTTTCTTTTCTACCCTTCGCACATTGAAAATGAGGATGATTTTGATTGAAGGAAATCGTGGTCGGGAATATTGATATCATTCATGTCTATCATCAATGTTCCTTGCACATATTCGATTGATACTTTTTCCCCTCGTATAAGATGACCATATATACGTACTTATATACACCTATGTACATGAAAAATCGCCGCTATCGTGTACACGTACATACTATATAGCAAAGTGCGCAAGTGGTAGTTGTGAGGACGTAATAATGGTCGACCACCGTGTCGAGAATCCACAGCACCGCGTGGTCAGTGATGCTTGACTATCTCTCGTGCCAGCCGTTTACTCATCTATGTATATATTCCTTCATACCTATATACATTGCTACCGCGTGCGCACATTCTCTGAAATTTTTCGCATTACATCCTTTTTTTCACCTCGTTTAACACACATTTTTCTACCTTCCAGGTGGCCAATAATCCAACAATGTTACTGAGAAAATAATGATAAAAATGAATTTTTTAATGTAGAATAATTTTTGTTGAAATAGAAAACGCACAAGGAAAATAAGTCTTGATGGATCTCAGTTACATTCGCGAATATCTCTCTTACATTTTGTAGCTTCAACGAATGTTAACAAAATTATAGACATTAAAAATAAATGTTTCATGCGAATCTACTGCGTTTATTTTCCCGAACTTCTGCAATTGTGTACAAACGCAAAAAAAAACAAATACTATTCAATTTAAAAATTCTTTCAAATATTATCACACAAATATAACTAAAATTTTTGCGTTCAAAATTAAACTATCAATTTAATTCAAACTGTATTTACATTCTGAAAAATATTTTCCAGTTCTCCAAGAGATAAATTCTTTATAACCACCACATTTTCCTCATTGACTCTATCAATAATCTACAGAGGGAATAAGAAAAACTATGAATGGTATAATATAAAAAAGACTGAAAAAATATGGAGGATGTAACTGCAAGCAGGAAGTTCCCGTTGAATGTTTTGTTAAACATATATCTTGCCACACTTAAATATTACGTAGGCGTCATGGTGAGTTTGTATGTTGAGTTTCCCGCTGAGTCGTCAGACGATAACAGAGTGAAGATGCGGGCACATCGTAAAGCAGATGGTGTATATAAATGATGAAATGACGAAGACGAGAGATGTCGTGAAAACAAAACGTGATGAGCCAATATATATTCCACCATAAATATATTTTACATTCACATACATTAATACAAATTGCACAAACACTACAAAATCAAATAAAAAAATCCAAACGCACCATATTGCGCACAATGTGCATTAATCATTATTTTTTCACAACACCATAACATTCATCATGTCCCTCATCATCATTATCATCATCACAAAAGGACACGTTCATTGATTACAACTTGAACACTCCAAATTCGTACTCGCTCCATTTATATCCCTCAACTCATCACATAAAACAATAATTTGTCAACAAAATTAAGTACAAGACACAAAAAAATAATTCAATGGCTTTTAAAATGAATAGAAAGGAAAAAAAGGCAAAAAACACAAAACTTCAATCGCAATAAAATCGAAATAAAGTAAAAATAAAAATTTGTTACTTCTATTTTCTACTCCTGTTGTCTACATAGGTATTTATTGCAAATAGCACAACGCACTGATCTTGTTCAGGCGGTCTCTGAACAAGACAAGTATTAAATTCATTAAGTTCCAATACATTCCTCCATGTCTGCCACCTTTCGCACTTGCTGGTTTTTTGTTGGTGGACGCGCGCACACACGTTTATATGCGAGTGGCAACATGCCGAAGAAGGATGCTCGACATATATATCTACACACAATATAAATATATATATATATATGTATATGTAGGAAAAATTCTGTGAAGCGTCCGACTGATTTATATACGAGATCTCGCCTCAACCAACCATGCACATCTCTACGAGAATTGTTTACACAATGAATCTTGTATTACATTATTATCAAAATAACATTCTCTTATCATTATTATTTCCACGAAATTTTCCTATACAATTTAAATTCAATCATCTGCTAAAATCAATCAATAATAAATAAATTTACTTAACATTACTCTGATAATAATAAATGAATACATAAATATATAAATATACATATGTCAAGTTTGATAATTAAATGAATTAATGTAAAAAAACGTCAAGCAATTGAATTAATGATAATGTGTTTCTTTGCCACTGCACTTAAACTTATTTATATATCCGTAGTACACCCTGAATTAATTTATACAAATAAATGTTGCTATAAACTCTGATCACAGAGGTTTGAAAAAAATTATAAGATCATCTATCGTCCAGTAGCTTTGAAATAGCTTAATCAGAGTATGGCTCACGACTCTGCACAAAGTGTGCAATGTTTGCCAGTCACGATATCGTACTCATTATATAGCAAGAAACTTCGTGATCGTGTGCGGTGTATAGATATTTCTATATATATATTATGAATACGTATAGAATACATGCTCGTATGAGAGAAGTCGAGGGCGGGGAAGTGTAACGATTCCAAGCAGGAAAAAAAAGGTTGGAAAAAACGTCCTTGCTTTCTTTGTCCACTTTGTGTGTGTGAGTTGTTGCACTGGGATGTTTTTCTGTTCACCATTCACCACTACCACTGTATTATTTTTCCCTTACTTTTCCTCTCTATTTCGATTTATATCGCACACATACGGTTTATGCTCATTCGGATAACTGATCACGTGGACTAACAAAAATTATTGATCAACACGTGCGAGACTTTCAATTAAAATAGTTCCACGCTTTTATCTTTTATAATGTAGAACATATAACGTCGTTTTGCACGTTTCTTCATTGTTATAACTGCATAAACCTTCTCGTATAAACACTCGTGTACGTTATGTACAGGTATATGAATATATATAGTTTATAATACAAAAACTCGGGTTTGTATACGATTGGTAATTGCACGTATTGGTAAATAGGAAAAAAATTTAAGTAGGTGAATTTAGTTAATGGATATGATAGGACATTCCGATTCGAGATATTAGATTAGTTGTAAAGGTTAATTAGAACGGTGAGATAGTGGATGATTATCACCTGCACGAAGAGAATTAACAACTGTGTAATAAAATTTCGTAATTTTTATATAAAGATTTAACTGGGACAGTTATTTTTGTGTTTGTTTACTGTTGAGTGTAATCTTGATGTGATATTTATGACACTAGATAAGATTTTAGTAAGGAATTTTTTTTTGTTCATGTCGTTAATGATTTTTTGATGTTCTTTAATGTTTCTACTATTTTATGATATGCATTTTTATTTATGATTGAAATATTTACACTATAGTATGGAAGAAACTGTGTTATTTTGTATATTTGAACATTTCTGAGTGACTTTTCAAACCATTTTGAGGACGTTGATTCTGTGGAAAATATGAGTACTTGGATTTTTAGTGGAGGTACGTGAAGGGAATTTTATGATGTGAATTGGTAGGGATATGAAGATAACAAAAAGACAACTTTAAATAGTTGAGAATGGAATCAGATGAAGAAGGAAAATTTGAGGTAGTTGATGAATTGGTGTAGATAGATCTTCTCGTTTTCTTCGTGGGAAGAATTTTGGTAGATCAAAGATTGTTCAATGAAAGGGTATTCATCAATGAGAATTATTAGACATTCGTGTTTTTTTTACCATTAGAAAGTAGGTTCAATAATAAATTTAATGATATGTCACTGATTCCTAATTTTATGATTTGTTTTTGGAATTAATTCAGATCGAATGTCCACAAATTCAATAAGTTACTGAATATGAATTTACTAAACTGGGTCATCCCTGCAAGAGTAATTGGTTTCCCGAATATTCAGATGTTTAATGAAAGAAATAATTAAATCAGATCAGTGACAATGATAAAATAATAATCAATAACAGCCACGAAAAAGTAAATATGAAAGAGAAATAGTTAAACATTCTAAAGATCTTTCCTAATGTCTCAATTCATCTAACTTTTTTAGCTGGTTCCACTTTCATTCCATCACTTTTATGTTCACCATAAAATAAACATTACCAAATTTTTTCTCAATATAAATATGGTTGAGTTAACAGTTCAGAGTTCATTCTAAAAACGTCGAGCAAGTAAATAAAGCCAACAGTTCAGTAGTAATTCAATTTTTTCCACAGATGCCCCAAATTGGCTACCATTACCATAAATCAAATTCTTTTCTTTTCCGTTACCCACAATAATTCTCACAATTTTTCCTATAAAAATTTCCATCGTGTACTATTTAAACTACATAGCAAAACATTTCTGTCCATATTCACAAGCTCTAGTTTTTTTCCTTACTCTCCAAACAGACATAAACCTTTTGGCTTGTGCTTATTTGTATTTATATAAATAATTATACTTGGAAGTTGGAAAATGCATAGAAAGACCGTGAGATACGATGAACTACAAGACAGTGAAACGATACACATACGAAGAGACATCGGGAGCGTAAAAGTCAGCAGCGACTTATAAACGACTGACATTAGTATTGACTTGCGATAATACTCGTCGAGATCTGATTGCAAACGAGAGATAATTGATCGAGGTTGCGCTCTGTATATATATGTGAATGTGAAGAGCTTGCGCGCTACGGAAAGAGCCGTGACGTTTCCAATTGCGGTTTGTATTCCAATATAAGGGGTGTATAAACGTGTAGAATGATACAGCTTGTTTCAATACTTGTCATTAATCAATTTTATTCTCCTGTCTTCTCTTCCATTCATTCCTTCTTCATTCGTCGTTTTTTTTTCTTTCTTCTTTTGTGTATGCTGAATAACATATATTTTTTTATGTAAACTCTACCATAATTATTTTACTGATTCAATCTCTCATTTTAATTGCAATTATATGGTTGCATGGTTGTATGTGTACACATGTTTATTTAATCGTGCGAATGAAGAGATTTGGTTATAATGAATACGGTGAATGTAAATACTCAATTGAATTCCTTTGTAAGAGTTAATTAATATAAGGGTAGAACTTATGGGAATATTTTTGTGTTTGTTATTTTTTTATATTCGCATATGGACGGTGGAATTTTTAAATTTACTTTATTCATTTATATTTAATGGAAATTGATTCGACGTCAATTCCAAATTGTTTTTCATTGAAATTCATTTCTGTACATTTGATTGTGTTGATTCTTGGAACTGAGCGATCGATATTGACGGTTAACTCAATGCATTCTGACGGAAAAATTGTCAGTAATCGAAGTACGATTAAGAGCATCCCATGTTATGGTGTTAAATGGAGGGTAAAATAGATTCAATAAGGTCATGCATCGTAAATTTTATTTGCTAAGAAAAATTGCTTGTCTAAAATTGAACTGGCCTTCATGGAATACGATCAGAATGTCATATATACATCGTTGCGATCAATATTCATAGAATTATATGACCTAGAATTCTGTTTGGGTAGAAAATTCACGATAATTCTGTTTGACATTGCGTAAAAGAAGAAAATAATTCTATAACGACACAATCACCAATCTAATGAATGAACAGAAATTGGAATAAATTTTAATGGCCAACTCAACTGAATGTCCAAATCATTTTGACAGAAATAGAACACAAACAAAAATGAACGAACAATTTACTGAATAACGAGTAAATATCATCGTTGGAAATGTCAAATAAATCAACCAGTGGAACGAAGAAAAAAAAAATATCAAAAGAAAAGTGCGACAGATTTTTCTCCTCTTTTTCCAACACTCATTATTTCTTCCAGTAACTTTCACAACTGTCAAGTGAATTCATTTTATAATATTTCAATTGTTACATCGTTTATAAATAACTAGAAAATTTCCACTGTTATGTAACAAATGTAATTGAACTATCAAATAAAAAAATAATCATCAAATCAATAACTTTTATTTTAATAGAAAAAAATGATAATCAATCAAATTCTCACAACTTTATTAATTTAATAAATTCACTTTCGATCAATAATAAAATCAATACATGAAAATAAAGAAATAACAACTCGTGTAATAATTTCCTTCAGCAAACATCAATTTATCATCCCTCGACTTGTTTTTACTATCTTTGTGTCCACACTATTTTTAATCCAGTACTCCATTACAATATAAAGCAACACAAGTTCTTCATTTTCTCCGGCATGAGTTGAATAAGAAATGTTTAAATATTCAGTACGGTATATATACAAATAGGTATATAAACACATACTACATATGCCCTCGGACTATTATCTGTAGTGAGCATCATGGAGAGTACAATGCCCCCTGACCGTGGTGCAGGTCAGGATGCAAGGCACATGGAGAATGAGGAATTATTGTTGCCCATTCCATCTTCCTTATGGGCCTCACTCCCGCCGTGCAAATATACCAGTGTCAGTGGGCCGTTGCTCCAGGCTGTCCCGTCGCATTAGGCTTCCCATCAAGAAATTACAACCTATCTCGTCGCTTTCGCGCGCAAAATAACCTTTCACACGCTCATATAAATATATGGATCCATTTAAAATAATTATAATTCATAAATTACATTTTATGTGACATTACTTTCTCTTAAATATTCTATCTACAATAAATTATTATTGATCAATAGTTTACAAATATTCAAATATTTTTAGATCAATAATTTTATGACATTATTTATCTCATTTCTTACAATCAAAATCGACAAAATCATTCACTGAATTAATCTGATTAAATTGAAGATTCGTAATGAGATAAATTTTATTAAGTAAAATGTTAAAGAAAAAATATTGAAGTATTTATAAAAACAATTTTTCATTCAATAAACAAATACGAAATTATATAAATTTAGTTTTTACATTAAAATAATTAGATATGCATCAAATGAATTTGTTGAATAATAAACGTAAACATTATTTCATGTCATGTCACATTTTCAATGTTGAAATAAAAAAATAATTTACATGCAACAAGATACGTTTTCACAGAAAACATTTCTTCCCATATATTGTACACATATATTCCTTGCGTTTATGTTAAGGTCAAGCAAGGTCTTCGAAGGAAGTAGCTTGAGGTATATCACGTGATCGTGAGTATCGTTGCCAATTAATCCTTGTTAATCGTTTGACCGTTTAGAGCGTACACTTGGAAATTTACCAAGTTAAATTCATTACTGTTGTATAAAATCTAATTGCGGGCGGTTTTGAGCTACCAATTTTCTTCTTTCTTCGTTAACTTCTTTGCTTTTTTTTTTTGTTACTGACATAATTGGGGGCGAGTTACAGACTGATGTCCTTATCATGCGCGATCACTTTTAGCCGGAGCATATATTATGTGTGTGTACTCTTAAACAAGGAAGTTGTTGGGTGAAGAAATGCGAGCGTTCTTCAGCTAGATGGTTTTGCCACACGTTTTAAGTTACTTGCTTGCGGGCATTTATGTCTTGACTGCACACGCACGTCATATCCATAAGCGGCAAATATATATGAGAAAGGAGAGTGTGTCCAGAAAAATGTACACAAGCCCCAAGTAATAGTTGGTTGAACCCGGAAGTAAAATGCTTTTGATGTCATCTGAGTGATGTAATGTTTATTATATAGAGGGTGTACTAAAATTACTTGCATTCCCGTTATTGGTATTAAATTGATGGTATTAAATTACTCAACGTATCTAGGACTGAATGAAAGTACTTATTTGTTTGATTGCTGAGTGCGATACCATGTTTAATTTTTTTTTTTGTCGTTTCTTTTCTTTTTATTTTAGTAGTGATGAATTGGATTGATGCAGTTTGTGAACTTGGAATGAGATCTTGCATCAGTGGGATATTTTATGTTGCGGTAGAGAGAAACAGTTGTTTAGTGGTAGAGTGGATTGATGATATCTAATGGTTTAGTAGATTTGTTTGAATTTATCTTTTTTTTTTTGTTTATTTGGAAAAAATTGTTAGGATTTAATTGTGAGATTCTGGTGGAACTTTTGGGAATTAATTGATCGATTTTTCTATTTGAACGATTTCTTTTTGTTACACATAAAAAATATTTTCGCGATTGGAATGTGGTAGGTATTTTTGTGTAACATTATTATGACCTTCATTCGAATCTCTAACCGGAGAGGATTATAAAACATAAAATCTTTGATTGGACTATCAATTTTTTACGATTGTGCCGGACGATTTCAAACGACGTGAAAAAAATGGGGAGAGAAAAAAAATGAAAGATTAATGATCACGAATGTTTGAATATTTTATTCTTATTTTTGTCGAATTTATTTTCATTTTAATTCAGTGCATATAAAATTCTTAATTGACAAATCTAATTACTCTGAAAAAATTAATAATTACGGAATATAAATTCTTCATTCTCACATAAAATTATAAACAGTTTTTTTGACATTCAGCAATTTTGCATACACAGTCAATAATTATTCATTGTCTTCTCATTTAATATTTCTAACCCAGATATCCAACTTTCATATACCAAATTCAACCACCTCATTTAAACTCATAAATTCCAAACGAAACTTCTCACATATTATTATTTGTTTGTTATTTCATTTCTTCATAAATATATACTGTGCATTTCCGTCTACGAGAAAATGTTCTTTCACAAAACAATTCTTACGGTCAACACGTACACTGTGAAGAAAATTTCCGCTAGTTTGTTTACAAATAAATTCAACACAAAGGAGAAATAACAATAAAGAAAATACAAATGAGCACATACATAGCTATACATATACATACTGAAAAATACCACGTGATATCTGATGACCGTGTGGAATTTCACGGATGTGCACATCAAGATATTGTTTTTATCCATCACACGCAATATTCTCTCTCTATTATATTCGTGCAAAAGGGATAGAAAGACACATGTTCACGTTGATCCCTCGGGCCATCGATAAGACGTGAATAAATTCTCGCGAATGGGTGGCTCATCTTGACCATATCCTTTGTCGTTGAATACATATAAACTCGATGCATCCACATGCACATCCTTCAACAATTTCCAAGACACAAAAGTTCTCTTTATACCCTATGAACATCAACAGATGAATGATAAATCCCACAGATTAATGATAATAAATAAATTAATATTCTATATCGTAAAAACGTAGTAATAGAACATTTATTTTTTTCCATTGTCGAATAATTAACGATTGCTTAATGGTGGTACAAATAAATGCAATGTCATTTGCAAATATATATTTTGTGTTGAAAAATTTGCAAATCATTGCTGATACATTGTGATCAACGTCATTCGATTAATCGTCAACGTATTATCGACAGTAAATCATCAAAGAAAATAAAATAAATAAAATGAAACAAGTTATTGCATTGGAGCTTAGCTTGCACTTTTCTGCCTCAAGTATTATATCCATCTCTTTTGCGATGATTCGATTATTCCAAGCGTGATTCATAAATCACTGGTAGATTTAATCAACGTTTGAAGCGCGCACACAGTTGGTACTTACATCTATACATACATATATACATACATAATATTTCTCGAAGAAAATATCTGTATGTGAACAAAATGTATATACATATATATGAGTCATAAACTCATAACTGCTTGGAGTATAAAGAGTCGACTTCAAGGGTCGTTTGGCTTGCATTTAAATCAGTTTTTGGACAAGTTAAAATAGTAAAGTGGAATAAAAGGTGGAGAACTGTGGAAAAATACAGGGTAATAGTTGCACTAGTGTGCGGTCTTTGGTGCTAAAAGGGAATATTTAATAGGAAAGGTCATGTATATATAAGACCGCGTGTACATAAAGTCGTGTAAAGCGCTTGGATAGAGAAGACTTTCTTTCTCCTTTTCTCGCTATCCACTTCCTTCCACTTTTTCTCGTGCAATCGCTGCTATTATACTTATACATATATATATATATGTATTTCTACATACATGTATATAGCGATCTACGTGTACACAGGGCAAGGTATCTCGTTTCTATGTGGAAAAAAAATTGCGCATGCATCGCCGATGTGCAAGGGGGTTCTTATGCTGCGCGAGTTTACAACAAACATTCTCTCTGTTGCCACCACAACAATATATATGTCTATGTGTATATAGACTTGTATCACATTTACTATTTTGCTTGTGTGGATGTGAGATTTGTATTTTTGTTTAGTGCAATGTCCGGCGTGCACGGAGACTTTAAACGATGCACGTACGTTTGGTACACGATAGTTTGAATTTTACGTAATTGCATAATTTCACGTTTGGATGGAGTGAAAAAAAAAATGTTATAGATTATATACAGGGATGTGTAAGGCTACCTCCAAGATATGCATCCAAACAGTTTGGTTTTTTGTATACCAGGTAGCAGAACAAGTCTGCGATAGTTTTCCCCATTTTTTTTTGTCCGGATGTTCGAAAGTTGAGATGTACTTATTGCGCGTGTATGTAGATGCACTTGGATCGCGTGTGAGTGTTTGTGTGTGAGGAAAAAATATTATTGGTGCATATTATTGTACATGCGGTTCTCAAGTTAAACGAGCATGAGCCCAGCTATGTCGATAAACCGTCGCTTGGTAGCATTGTTGCTTTGCTGTTTATGTAGTTTGGTTCTTTCATGGGTCAGTAAAACTTAACGAGTGTTGCGGCCCGATATGAAAGAAAAAAAATTCTGAACGAATGAGGTTGGGAATGAGAATAAAAAAAAATTATTATTGGTTGTATATTGGTGATGTACCTTTCACTGGTTTTCCTTTTATTTTTGTTTTTGATGAGGCATCTATTGGAGTAATTATTCATATGGTTGATGATTTTATTTGTTGCAATTATTTTTTAATGATGGAAGAGTTGATGGTTTTATGTTGTTGGTTTTATAGACTTGGAGACAATAAAGAATTCGAATATGAAATTGAAGAAAGAGAATATAATATTTTTATTCATTCCATGTACTATGACAATATTTTATATCAAAATAATATATTTTGATTTTTTTATCTAAATATTTTGTTATGGATCTTTTTTTCTTTGGTTTGGTTGTTAAAATTGTTTTTTCTTCTTCACTCTAGTCTGTCTTTTTTTATCCACTTCATGAATAAGAGGCGACAGATGCTATTACAAATGATGAAAGAATTTATCTTACAGTATAGTTGAGATTGCCATTACAAATGTTTAACTACACTGTAATGTGTATTAACTGAAATTTTTATTCTATTTGTGATAATATAAGTTTCTTCCATTAGTTGATAGTTCAAGAACGAATTGCCTTCAATGAAACAGCGGCGTCGGCGCTTCTTTTAAGTGTATATATATGGACACACACGTCGCATCTTCAGAGAATAATTTTTTGCTTTTACTATACTCAGAGTACTGAGAGTCATAAGTGTGCAAATCAATTTCTTTGTTTACACCTTTGTTTTTTGTTTTATATCCTTTGTCTACCCACTTGTGTATATAATATATATACAAACGCACTTCTATTATAATTATCCTTGAGTTTATTCTTAAACGCAAAAAACAGCGCACAAATCAGACGAGCAAAAACTGAAATATAAATTTAAAAAATTACGATTTTTTAGAACGAAAACCATTTCTTGTCTTGATTCATTCCTTACATAGTACCGACATTTAAAAAAAAACCACTGGCTATAAAATTCATCTGCTATCACAATATTGTGAATATCATATTAAAAATAGCAAAGTAGATAGTAAAAAATTTCATCATTCTCATCCGCTTTGTCAAATCCAACTTGATCAGTCTTTATTATTTTCATATAATTTAAAATAAAACGAAAATAAATCGTAATCTGATCTAATTCTCTTACACTTATTTTAACTCTGATATACATTCAGCTTCTCATATATCCAGTTTAATAATTCAACAGATTTTCAGAGAAAGTCGGAGTAATATCAACTGTACGTTCTGCAATTTTTCCGTCGCGCAATTTACGGAGCATTTCCACTTGAACTATTTCACTTCCAACCCAATATAAACAAAATATTTCTCTCTCACAAATCTCAAAATTGTCAACCATCCTTTAAGCTCTCTTTCAAAAATATCCCGACCTTCCGATAAAGATTGACAATCTACTTTAAATAATTCAATCAATCACTTCTCTCTTTGCTTTCTCATCCACCTGTAACATGCAATTAAATAAAAATAATAAGAAATTATTCCATCGTGTGCATATGCGAATTCTTTTCTCTTTTATTTTTCTTCACCGTAAGTGAGGATAATATGAAACGTTGCTGAGATTTAACAGTACCTGTGTGAAGTGAGGCAATTGCGAGCTGTATCACGACAAAATGAGTACACATACGTCTATACATCCAGAAGTGAGAGGGATTCAAAGTTGTCAGAGCAAACCTGGTGTATCAACTAGAGAGAGGAAGGGAGTAAGAGTTTATATATAAGAAAGATAAAGAGATATAGTGTAAGAGAGAGGCCTTGGTCGCGTGTTAACCGTCTAGTCTCGAAAGGGCCGCAGTACGCTCCCGTCTCTCGTGCAAGCAGGATTACACCAATACTCAGATTCATACTTGTGACCACGTGCTCCCTCTTGTTTGAATTTACGCGCTAAAAATAAACACAACTTTATTTGCCACCGTATCGATCGATAATATATTCAATGCCCTGTACAGTGTCATAAGAAAATGTTCTGTAAATGTTATACAATAAACCAAATTAAAACAGTGTAATAAATATAAATAATTAATAAATTTATAATAAATTATTATTACATAATGATAAAAAAAATTATTCCATCACGTATATTTAGTAATGCTACATTAATTAATAATTTATCGTTGCAGTTGAATATTAAATGATGAAATGAAATATTCAAGTTCGAATAACGTCAATTCAATCGTAACGACAATGAATTTAATACGGTCACGCTTACCAACGATGCTTAAAAGTGATGCGGTGAATATCACTGGCAGCACGATCCGAACAATCCATTAGCAGCCAACTCACGATTTCCCATCTCTTTCAGTATAATTCTTGGGTGAATAGTAAAAAGGATTGAAAGAGAAAGGGTAGGAAGAACGAATGAAAAAAAAACCATCGAGAAAAAATTGTGGTGAAGAAAAAAAAAGGAATGAATGAAAGATTTCTATCAAAGTGAAAACTGTGAAATTTCTATGGAAATAAATTTCCTATCATGCGACACAATTTATATTGTTTAAATATTTTCCAACACGAGTTTAATATTTTTTTCATTCATTAATTCCTTTTCTATGTAACATTTATAATATAATATAATATTATATTATATATAAAACCGGAATAATAATGTGTGTATAAAAGTTTTAGTGCGCGCGTATCGATCCATCGTAACCATAAATGGATGCGGTTGATCATACACAAGTGGGTTTATAATACACAAACACAGAGTGTAAGTAAAATTGCGTGGGACGTGTGTGGCCGTTTGGTGTATATCGCATCAAGTTAGTTTTACATGCGAATGACGTGCAACGACCAGAGACTAAAGAAGAGCTGGACAGCGAGTGAGAAGAGTCACATCGGTGGCACTTATTTGCATGCACAAACATTTCCTGTGGCTTTTGATAACATTGTGATAAACAACAGTATGGTTACGTGAGAATTGTTGATGGTGTTTACTTGTATATACCAAGAGAAACAGCAAAAAAAATTTAACATATGATGTTCTACAATTTTATTTATATAATACTGCAAATTAAGAACGCGGAAGTGTATTAACTTTAATATAAATAGCGCAAAAGTATTTACAATTTATTACAATCAATTTTAATATTAAATACAAATTGCATCATTCCATTATTTATCATGATGACGATCAATGTCACAGTTAATCGATTTACCACAAATAAAAATTCCATTATAAAAATAATAATTAAATATTTAACTTAATATTAAAATTTTCTACATCGACATATTTATGAAAGAACAAAAATTAAAAATACAAATTTAACAGACGTGAATTTGTAATTAAATATTTATCAAGATTTATTATATAAATCGATTTCACATGTGCCATAAAACAGATCGTAAGCGCCTAAAGTGGTGTCAGAGTTGAGACAAGTATGTCGGTCGGTGGTATGAGAAGATTATGCAGACTGGGACTTGCGGCAGTCCTTGCAACTGCACTTTGTGTCCTTACTCTGGTCGACATGCCTCCCCAGCTTCCGCAATTGCCAACAGATCCACCGCCTACGCCAGGTAAAATTATACCCTAGCAAATAAACATTTCTATCAACTTGTAATAGAAATAAACCTCAATATACCCCAACAATAAATATTAAAAACATATAAAAAAACTAATTTTAATGCATAAAAATAATTTTCAAAATGTATATAAAATTAATCTGATTGTTTATGTGTATATAAATAAATAAATGTAATGAGTGCGTGATGAGAGTTAATGATACTCGGTCGACTTTGATCGAGCATTCGTCCACCGTCTGTCACGCGAGTGTGTGCTCTACACACACAAACACTATTACATCTACACATTTATACATACATATAAAGTATTTTTCATCTATCCATGCAATGAACGCGATTGGCGAGCTATATACTCTCGTTTATATATTTTTTGCCTATATGATTGTATTTGACGTTATTTATTTTTCTTTAAAATGAGTTTTGCTCTCGGGCGCGCTCTTGCACACGACTCTGGGGAATCGGAGCAAATTCCGCGAAGGCTTGAGCGTTGCCGGACACACGTACAATTCACAAGCCGGAATAGAGAGTTAAAAATGAAGTTGGATAAGCGCTGAGTAGTACCACCACCACCATCATCGACATCACCACCACCACCATCACCATCACCACTGTAAATTCATTGCCTGTCTCTGAATAAAGACGAGGAATCCCGTTGGGACATAAAAACGCCGTAAATAATCAGAAGATCGTGCTTTTTTGACACAACATAAATCTATGGTTGCCCCATCGTCGGGGTTAGCAACTTCGTTAGTCGGATATAATTTACGGTCACTGTGCGAATATAGTCAGCTGTTGAATGTCTTATGGCGGTTTCTTTGCTTCACATACTCATAAGAGACATCATAACCCCATAGAATAGATAGAGAGGTGTCTATGATATATGTGTGTCACATTTTCATTTTTCTTACTCATCTCTATCCGTTACTTTACTAAACAAAACAAACGAACATTAACATTAACATTTTATTTTTATCTTAATTTATCTATTGAAGATGTAGGATTATTGATGATTATTACGTGTCAACAGGTAGTGAGCCTCCAGCTACCAGAAGTATTGTAGCTTATTCATGGGCAAGAAGATTGGCGCTGGATTATCGTCCATCACGTGAATGCACAATAGAAAATAGCAACAACAATATCAATGTGACATCATCAACTCACTCGTCAACAAACACAACGTCAAATAATACCAAGGAAATGTGGCTTGAAACTATTCCTGGAAGTTTATTTCTCTACGCCGGTCACTTGGACATAAGAGTTGTTGGATATCCAAGCGTCCGAGTGATTGGCGTTAAACGAGAATCAACTGTGTCTGGTGCTCTCTTCTGCACTATTTGGTAAGAGATTTGAATTTAATACGTGTGATATCAATGCAGTTGTGTGTGTGTGACACACTGTAATAGGCACAGGAATAAAACGAAGAAAAATAAAAGAAGAAGAGGAAGAAAAAGAAAACGAAAAGAAGATTGAAAAGAAAAAAATAAAAGGATGAAGTAAGGTAATAAAAAAGGGTGGAAAAAGAATGCAGAGAGGTGGCGTGTCGGGATTCGCGATAGTGACAGAACGTTAGGAGTATATATATGTATTTGTGTATGCATATATGTATATGTATCGAGAAACGATGCGATTGCACTCGAGCATTCAGGCGTATAAGAGAGGGTTTAATGAGCCACGTACACTTTGTCCATCGTAGACTCGTTTGAGAGTACGCGAAGGATAAATAGTCTTTCACAGGCATCGCGACAGCGTCCGGTATATACTATAGAGGCACAACGAATTAAAATAAATTGAAAAACAAGCTTTATTGTCCTGTCTTTGCATGTGGGTTCGTATGTCTGTTAAATTCTGCTGCGCTTTTGCGATAATTGGCTCGATCATCCCCTACTATTTACTATCGTTCTACAAATGAAGTTTTTTTTTATTTTTATAAATAACTAAACAAATATTGTGTAGCTATTACTCGTAAAATTTATTATTGAACGATGAATCAATAAATAGTGTGGATTTATTTATTTTGGTTGTAAATATACAATACGTAGTTGGATGTGTATAAAATATTTTACTGTTTCATTTTCTTCCCCCCTTTGCCAAACCATATGGCTTTGTGGATTATTCTTCTTATCGTGCCCTCTTGCCCTCTTGCCCTGCATGTCTGCTTACGTGTATACTACGTGTTCTCCCTGGGAGTAATCGCGTAAAACTGCCGTTGAGTATAACGGATCCCACGGGTATCGCAAGCTAGACAAGACGGAAGGAGTGATTACTGCAGTCGTTAATGTTAGTGGGTCCTATATCTCCTTTCACAATTCTACTATTTTCGAATTTATCTCTATTGTTATTGTTATTTTTAGTATTATCATTTAATTGTTGTAATTATTTGGATTGAGTTATTATTAAATTGTGATTGCTGATTTGTTCGTGCATATAAAATTTTTTCAATGTGGAAATTATTTAGAATTTATGTGTAGAGTGTGATTGGTTGATTTTAATTCAATTGTCGGTTCATTATGATTCATAACTTGATTCATTTATTTCCCTTGTGTGATGGCAAACTTTGGTTTATTGTTCTCTAATTTTTGGTTTGTTATTTGATTTGACAGGCAGGAGGGTCACGAGGGAATGCATTCATTTAGTATGGAGGCATTGGTATCAGACATCTGGTTGGATGAATGGGGTGGTACATCAACAGGATACACTGGCATTCTCGTTACTTGTCCACTTCCGGAATTAGGATCACGTCCATTACGTGTTTTTGTCGGCGCTACTGCGTGCTACCACAATCCTAGTCATAGCTTAGTTGTAAAACGTGGTGAAAATATGAAACGTAAAAAAAATGGATTCACAGTGTGTGTAAAGGGTCTTGATTTTGATGAGGATATTAGTGAGAAGCTCGTTGGTTTTTTGGAGCTGTCAAGAATTCTTGGTGCTGGAATGATATACGTTTACGTGTTTAGCGTTCATGAGAATGTTACGAGGGTTTTGAAACTTTACGAGCGATCAAATGTGGTTAGATGGTTTCGACTTAGTTTACCTGGTGATTTGCCGAATGATGTCAGTGCTAGAAGACGATTATTCAGCAAAGATATTTGGATTAAAAGGCGAATGGAATTGATACCTTATAATCATTGTTTCTATGATAATATTTATAGTTCAGAATTTATTGTACCTATTGATATTGATGAAATGATTATTCCAGTTAAAATGAAAACATGGTCAGAATTATTAATGAATGAAAGAAAAAAAATGGGAAGTTCTTTTAATGATTATGCGTCATATGCTGTGAGAAATGTTTATTTTTTTCCAGAATTACAGAAGGAAACAAATGAATCATTTGTGATATCAAATAATCGAATTCATAATGACACACAGTATTTAAATTATTTTAGTACATTGAGAACTACTGATGTATCTCCAGAAGGAGATTCTGTCAAGAGTTTTGTCTCTACCAAACGTACACTTACCGTTCATAATCATTATGCTCTTACAACTTTAAATCCGTCCACTAGACGAGCGCACCATTTGGATTCACATGATGTTTTGAAACATCATTATAGACGATGTGATAATGATCGCTTAGATTGTCATCGTATTATGACTAATCTTACAGTTGATAAATCTGCGCTTAAATATATCAATGAATTCAAGGCCAGAGTCAAGCGAGTCTTGACAAAACTTAATGCTTTAATGTAGTCATTTTGATAAATAAATAATGTGCTCTGCTATGCATAATAAAAAGATAATATTTTCTTAATATTCCTATTTACCACTAATTTATCATGAATAATAGAAGGAAAATATTGTCGAATTCTTCGAGTGTATCATCGAATTATTATTTTTATCAGACAGAAGAATCCAACGAAACAAAAATAGATTGATAGTGAACAATTAGTAATTATCATCAAATTGGTAATTCTCATAATTCATTTTGAAGAAAAAAAATATTCCAATGTTCATTTTAACAAAACTGAAGGTCAATTTCGACTGAAACACAGCGACTTCTCATTTCCTTAACATTAACTTGTTATGTACAACTTTCTGTATATTTTAGTCCAGTCATTCTGAAGATTGCGCGGCACAAATTGAACACAATCTCACAGTCAGACTTGCGGCATCATAAAATTATTTTTTTGTTTCATAACCAGGAACTTAAAAAATTGTCTGAAAATCTCAAGGTCGTCCAAAAGTAAATTCCATTCAGCACCACTATATATTTTTTTTCACTCCTTTATAAAATTAATCCTCTGAAAAATACGAATACTCTATAAATACTCTAAAACTGCAAATCATGAGTTTTTATGAAAATACAGAGAACATTGATGAAGAATTCAAAAAAAATTCCACGACGATCTATTCATAGACTTAAAATATCTTCTCCTTGAAAAAAACTGATGACTACAAGAATATTTATTATAAATCGCAATATCGCAAGTTTGAAAAATTTTTATTTTCTTCATATTAAAATTATTTTTCTCTCAATGAAAGGTAAGTTGATGATTTGAATTTAATTCGCTGTTATTTCTACTCAATGAATACCACGAGATTAAGGTCGTAGGGGTAGGTCAGTGTTTGCACATGCTGGACGATGTAAGCGCATTACCCCTCCACATGCTAAGAAATAAATGTATATATATATATATATATATATATATATTCGTACAAGATTATCCGGCGGCGCGAAACGAATCCTCGATGAAACTCGGAGCATGCGCTGGGAAGAATTTCGTCGCTCAGGATCCGCTTACTATGTAGACACGTGGACGCTCAGTGATCCTGGTGCGAGCGTCCGACTACAAACGTTATTATTTGCATTGCTCTGTAGGTCACTGAACTCTGTGTGACAAAACCTTTAACTATTTTCAAATGATTGTAAATTATTTATGCAAAATTTGTTACAATACAAACAGGGAATTATTCTCATTGTTGTACATACCATAAATATGTGAAATAATGTTTAATTATGTTGATTGAATAAGTCCAGTGATTGTCTTGCTTGTTAGTGAAAAAATAACGGAATGAAAGTGTTAAGTATAGAAACAAGGCAAAAAATGAGACACAGTTATACGTGGCCGGATCATATAGTTACATTGAAAATTCGCGTGAATTCAGTATCTGGAACATTCACCATTGTCGACAAAGAACAATTACGTGTACTTACATCTGAAAATGACATCCCAAGATTAGAGAAATTTGTAACTTGCACACAGTCACATTCATCAACAATTAGTCAATTAACATCTGGTATAAATAGAATTTATAAAAATTCTAACGAGAGACAAATAGTGATTGAACATCAAGAGAATACACAAGAGTGTGATAAAGATAAAATTATAGAAACAAATATTGATGAGACATTGAGATCATCCTGTTGTGAAAATTTGAATGTTAAAAACCTGTCTTGTCATCTGTCTGACAATGTGAATTCACCACCGACTATAACAGTGGTGGATTATGATGGTGCAAGTACATCAACACAATGGACAAGCAAACATGCATGTGTCAAATGTAAATCTCTAGATTATTTCAAACATCAAATAGATCCATTCAACCCAACATCAATGACATCAAATAACAATAAAATTCGTGCTAACAATCCGAGTTTCACTAACCGACGGTTAAAATCACGCTCTACAACTCTCGACTATCCAGCAAATATCGATAAATCGTTTCGTCGAAGAACCAAGAGTTTTACAGAAAATCCAAGATGTGAAACTGAAGGAAACGCATCAGCATTACGTCCACTAGTCAATCGCAAAAAGGAAATGACCCTAAGGCGACATTATTATCCAGAAGGAGGTTGGGGCTTTGTAATAGTCACTTGTTCCGCATTGGTACACTTCCTTGGAGTTGGTCTTCAACTAGCAGCACCTGGAACTATATACATCTCGGCACAATTAAAATTTCATCATCCACCACTCCACACTTCAGGTAAAGTGAATATGTTGGTTGTCTTAGTTATATTCAAATGGAAAAGAAGAAAAAAAAATTAACTACAATTATACAATGCCATTGAGAATAACAATTATTCACATTGTGTCGTGCTGTAATAATAAATCCATTATAATTTATTCCATATCAATCATTGTGTCATAGTTGATGCGGCATTTTAGAAAGAAACATAATTACATTTTCATCAGCCCTTTTATTCCACTTTAAAATCAATATAATAATCTCACGCTGTGTTGAATTATGCGATGCATTTGTAATAAGACATATCAAATCTGTAGGTTTGGGTGAGCAAAAAAATAATTGAATCATGTCATATTCTTGATGCAATTCAATAAATAAAAAAACTCGTCTACTGAACATGGATTGAATACAAATTCGATGATGTATCATCATGATATATTGTCCGTTATTGTATATACTCATGGTCATACAATATTTTTCAGCGATTAAACTAAATACTGAGAGTGTTTCAGTTGTTTACTTTTTTTCCCATAAATAAAACATTTTATATTGAGAGGGCCATGTTGTATTGTCATGGTAATGTGCACAGATGTCTACTTTCATTCTCGTGTCGAGAATTTCGATTAGCATTAGCACGACGTTCTGCGTGTCGTAACTTTTCGTGCTTGGCCAATCGTAAAATATCGAATAATGTTACGCATGTCCATCAGTTCTCATTAGATGTTGTGTTCGTGTAGAACTAACATTTTGCATTGTCACTTTTGTAATTTATGATAGTCATTATTTAGTCATTGACATCAAATGATATTAGTTATTGATATATTCGTGAATGATAAGTTCCAAACAATTGGAATTTTGCCACGGACTGTACTTTTATATCAAATAACATTCAGTTATTTGACAGAAGCGCTCAATTTTCCAGACAAAAGTGTAAATTCGATTATAAAAGTTGTTGGAAAAGTTGGAGGTGTTACGTTTTGATGTTTCCAAAAGTTTTATGTCAGTAAAGTTACATGGCATATGAATGCATATAGTTAACAGTGCGAGAAGTTTGATATTTGTATGAAAGACGAAACGTGAACGGAGATGGAAGTGACATCAACCAACTCACATCCTGTAGGATATCGCAGACGCCGGAATTCTTACATTACCGCCATTGATAAGAACAACACTTTTATCTTGGAGCCATTTGAGATAACGCAGTGCTGTAGTGCAAAAGCGAATTGGAATAATCACGAAGAAAAACTAACGAGCACCAGCAGTCACGAATCCGGAAATTCTTCACAATCTTCATCATGTAGCCCAAAAAAATGTAACAGTACTACAAGCAACCCATCATCAACAAGCCGAATGTCATCAATGCAAGAAATAGAACAGCAACATGACTCATCACCAGCTGAATTTACTTCCTCTGCACTTCAATATCAATTATTGACAAAAAATAGTGAAATAACCCAGTGTAAATGTAGAAGAGATTCACTGTTATCTATAAAAGGCTCTTCCACAACAGTATCCGCATCAAGACACCATGATTCAGGTTATTCTCTCTCAACATGCCAAAGTCTCATTATTCCATCATCAGTGGGAAATTCATCCAATCAAATAACACTCACCAAGAATGAACGAAGACACTCAGATCTAACACATTCACGACGTCATCATCATAACAATGATCAACGAAGACTGTCAGATCAGTCAGTGGTGAAATCTTATCACTGCAACGACACCCAAATGTGTTCTCTCTCAACGACAATTTCGCTTCCATGTTCTCTATTACCAAAAGATAACACCAAATGTTCCAAGTTGCTTGATCGTCGTAATGCCTCAAGTTTCAAACATATGCGCAATTTCATACGACAAAATTCTGATGGAAGTATCGAAAGTTTTCGAAGAAATAGTTTTGTTCCAATGTCTGACAAAATAATGAAACGCAGATTTTCAGAGCAACTTATTTTGGAAGGTGGTTTAACATGCGAACCGGAATTTGAAGAGTTAGTTGAGGGAGATGACCTCGAAGAGTCGTTGACTGGTATAATTGCTAGGAAAAAAATTACGTTAAAGAGCCATTATTATCCAGAGGGACACTGGGGTTATATTATAACAATCGTTGCTGTAATCATACAGTTGATATGTCATGGTCTCCAAGTGGCTTCCGGTGTTTTATTGAGCTCATGCGCAAAACAATTCGATACATCAATCATTGATACAGGTAAAATTAAACTTATTTTTGCTACTAACATAAATCAATATGTGGTGAGAGGTGGTTGTAACGATCGCTATGGGCTAGTTTTACTTTTGTTTCATGATTAATTACTTGACACACCTTCCACGTGTCAATTCACCCCTCGCTTCTCTTATATATAATGTGCCTACCCAAATATTAAAGATGATATAGCTACAGAGATGTATCATCATCATCATCACACCAACCATCAGTTTATGACAATATTAAAATCTTATATTACCAGAATTTTGATGATTTATGAGACTTAGGGTTGCCTGTGCCAAAATTTTCGACATTAGTGAACTCGTTTTTCCACAATACATGAATTTCCAACACCCCTACAAAGCGCCTCAGTGCTTCTTCATACATAGTATTCAAACTATAAAAAACTCTCACTCACTGCTAATTGATCCTTAAATCTTTGCTATCATCACTCACCCAAAAATAGTGAGTATCAACAAATGATATATTGAACATCAAGTAAACTGCTCTTATAAACATTTATAATCCAACTTATTATCAACAATGAGCACTGTACTGTTCAACGCGAGAGTACGCTGTCTGTCTTACCAACATGGACATTTCTACTTATCCGTTGGCGGTCTTGAAGAGTAGCATATCCCCTGTGGAATTGCAATGAAACCTCCTTTTTTAGTTGGATGACTTTGAACTAGAGAGATATAAAGAGGTGTATTCCTTCGCCATCAGAGGGCGAAGACCAGAATAAAAAAGTGCTGAGACTCCTGGCACACTTGTGATCGTTCAAAATACGAAGATAATAATGAGGGTAAATGTTTATGCCACATAAAAAAAAATATTAACAATAACGCTGACAATATGTGTCACGTTCTACTTTTTTCCACCAATTATTTTCTTATATAAGAATTAATCTTCTGTGAAATGAAGGCAATAAAAATTCCACAGTGGATTGCAGTTGATTACCGCTTCAATGCAGAGATGAGCAGCCTAAATTTATCTGTGGAATAAAGCACGTAATCCTACTCGACAGAGAATTCTCTCATGCACAATCTTGAAGTTAATCTCCTTCACAACGTGAAATCTCAGAATAGCGTTTTCGAATTGGAGTTTATTCTGATTAGCTTAACAGGGAAATTTGTAAACTAAGTTGGATCAACATTGCATGGCTCATTCGTGTTCGTAGATTACTCTACAATTATGGCTGAATTAAGATTTTTGCATTAAATATTTATTACAGTGGGATGAAGTTAATACGCTACGTTTTACTTGAAATAGGTATCGCTATATTGTATATAAACCCACGATGAACTACCTGCGTTTAAGTACGTCGTTTAATCACAACTAGGATAAATCGAAATTCATAACGACATCATCAGAGCAGAGTTGAATTTAACGATTATTTAGCCTACGATATTATTTATAATGTAACTTCCACATTTTGAACAGAGTATTATAATATCTCACATGTAAACATATCATACGATTTCCCATTTGAATAATCAGTGTGTGATTTATCGATATTATGAAAATGATTCGAGGTAAACATTCACTGTATCCTCTTTGTTTGCTAAAACAACACAGACAATCGCAAACTCTTGATACACAATTTGTAAATCAATCGTCATATTTTCCTCGAAAGATTAAATAGTCAACATCGACTCATCATTATAAACAAGGAAATTCGATAAATTCAATGGCGTATCCAAATTCAGTCGCACACACGTGAAACGCTCTTGCTGTCTAGATTTATGACTGTGTGATAGAGGAATATTATAATCGTGCTTGCTTACAATTAAGAACTATAAGAAAAAGGATATTCTTCTGATAATAAAGCAATTCAGTTGATTGTAGTTTGGGGTTTTACAATAGAAAAATAAAAAAACGTTGAATTAATTCATTGTTTAAGAACAATATGTGGGCTGCATTTGTGATGATTGTGTTAGCAGGATCTGCATCAACTCAGACTGTATTTCCAGGTAAGTTTTGGAGTTTAAAAATTATAAATACGCACTCGGTTGAAAAGGACCCTGGGGACAAATTTTTCCAGGTGAAGAATCTTCCAATGGATCTGATAAGTTATTTGATCAATATCCAAACAAACCGTTTCAAGGACAAATTGAAATAGGGGCAAGTCCATCAGTGACAGGAGAAACACATCAGAGTACCAATAATTCACCAGACAATTTGGGAAAAAATCTAACTGATCAGAATAAATATGAAGAGCATTTAGCAAATGCTTCTGGAATTGATAAAAAAGAGGAATCACCACAGATGATAAAAACACAGCAAATTGAAGATGCAGGAATAACAAAACATATGGAAGAGTTTGGGGTAGATGTTCAGAAAAATCCAGACATTTTACCACCTGCAGGACATTTAGAGGCAGATACAAATCAACAAACAATTTCACAGCCATCAGAAGTGCTGCAAGTGAATCATATGCATGATACTGTAATAACAAATCATGCAGAAGAACAACAAAATGATTATAATAAATATTCTGGAGTAATTAATATTAATGGAGGTGATGTGATCGCTACAGTACCAGGAAAGAATTTAGGAAAAGATGTAAATGAACCAGAGTCAATCGGAACATCACAAACATCAGGAGCGATCAGTGTAGTGGACACCAAGTTCACAGAAAGACTGAATCACAAATCAACGTTCTCTGATGAAACGATTGTGTCTCACAATACTGACACTGAATTGAAAACTCGTCCATCTCAATGCGTTGATGAAAAATTATCTGATGAACAGATAGCTTTAGTATGTCCATCTGGTTTCCGTCGACATTCACGATATTGCGATATCTTTTATCAATGTACTGTCAGTGAAGGTTTTGGTTACAAAGTAATAAATTTTAATTGCCCACCAAATACTGGATTTGATGATAAAAAACTACAGTGTTTGTCACTAAACAATTTAACAGTGCCATGTGGAAATAGAGCATTGTATGATCGGAATTTAAAAGCTGAAAGTATAAATTAAATTATTTCAAGGTTGCATTATATCATGGTAATTATTTTCTAAACTTCTGGGATTTATATTTGTCTATGTCCCGATGCTGATCACTTTTCTCATCAACTTAATTTGTTTAATTTATCAGGAAATGCACAAACAATTGAAGAGTTTCTCCATTATTGTCCCTCAGACTGTGCTCATTGATGACTCTTATAAAACTACGAATGATTCTAATATTTTTCCGTATATGAAGATAAATAATATTTATCCAACTAATTTTAAACAATTCTAATATTTTTGAGAAAATTTTGAAATAAAATTCTTCATTATCTTTATATGCAGGAGATGTGCATATTTATTTCACTTAACTTTTTATGTACCGTGACGCTGCGGACGCCTCATAATTTTCAGAAAGTATTTATGACTGTAGAGTTATTTTACTGATGTCAGTCCAACATTAGACAAATAATAAGTGAGCTAAACTTTATCCTATTTATAATCAACAATACCTAATCTAAATTGTTGTGGAAAATAGATTAACAGAATTGGAACACCCAAATAATAACTGGAATTTGGAATTTCATAATCAAATGAACATCGACAAACTAAATTTGTCCTTTCTGACTACACATTTCACTCCAATTATTGCTTCATAAACATAAAAAACTGTCTCTAATATTTCTTCTTAATTAAATTTATAACGAATGAATTTTGATGCTGGTTGTAAAATATTTTATGTGAAGTACATAAAAATGTGCGTATGACACTGGAAGCAAAGAAACACGTGGTGATAATTTGAAAGAACGCGTGCGCAAGTTGATGATCATTCAGTAGTGGTGAATCCCACACTTTCTCATTTTCACTCCCACGTCCTTTTTGCTGTATGCAGTTTTTCACCAAGATCCGCTAGAGATAGAGTAGTTAGGTCGCCACGGGAAGTACAGAGCAGCGACACAGAGTGTGATTACGTGTTGCAAACAGAGGCAGTGACGGGTACGAGGTAGATGACGCTTATATAGTAATGTGAAACGCGCGACAGTTTACACCGCAATAAATAGCATCTCGGCCAGGGGCAGTCGCACTAAAATTAATAGCATTTTATCAAATGAATATTATTTAAAATTTATAAAACAACTTTACTTCTAATAATCCATGAAAAATGTTTATAACTGCAATTGTTCAATAACAACAGTAAGAGAAATCCAAAGTTCTGTTATTCATGTACGATAAATAAGTTTTAAAAATTGAAAATGAGTATGGCAAAGACATTAGTGACTCAAATTTGGTGATGTCACTTGTTTCGATATCTCGGGCATTATCTTGGCCTTTATTAAATACAATTAATAACAAATGCGCGGAAGTAAATGTGAATAATAACTCCAATGATGAAAATGTGATACAGAAAAATGTGCAAAGCAACCAAAGGGTAAAACAAAACCAAGAGCGCAACAACCCGTCCGTTCAATTACCAGCAAAGAAATTCCTCTATCGACATTATTATCCAGAAGGTGGTTGGGGTTGGATAATTATATTTACTGGTACTTTAGTCCATCTTATCGGCTGTGGTGTTCAATATTCAGCACCTGCAATCCTCGCACTTCCGGCTAATATCAAATTTCATCATCATCCGTTGTACACTGCAGGTAAAATTAATTATCATAACGAATTTTATTCAATTCTTTAATAGATATTAGTTTCATTTACTCGCACATTTGAAATAAAAAGAGTTCAAGCTATTTCATACGACAAAATTTTCTTTTTAGCTAATGTATGCAAGGAAATAAGATAAGCTTCTGTAATTACAAGAATATATAATGTCTTTTGTGGAACTTTTCTAAATTGCTTCTCTTAATATTCAAAGAAAATTTGAATAATTTTTAATCTGCAGATATTTGCAATGTCAGTACATGCGTAATCAACAATCAGTGTAGATATCAATTCACAACAAAATATCATTCCGACCATTTCATTTTCATTCAATTTGTATTTTCCATTATCTGTCCGAGCTATGAATAATTCAGCACAATTTTAGCAGGTCAGTTTAAACTGAATTGGCGAAGAAAATTTAATATATAAAAGATAAGGAAAAGGCGAAGGTACGATCTACTACTGTCAATAAATCCAAAGTTTCATCGTAGCTATATTGCCGCTGGCGCACAATGCGATTTTTCGATTTTCATTGTGGAAATATAACTGCACACCAGCAAACTGCATAACGCAGTTCACTAAGCTCATATATGGTCTACAACTTAGCGATTTCTTCATTTCTATAAATTATATTTTAATTACTGTGTCAAAACTCTTCGTGAATATTTATGAACTTCATTTATCAATTGAAATGTAGCAATTTATAATGAATTCGTAGCAAAAGATATGGTGAATTAATTCAGAACTATTTCACCATCGATACGCAGCCACATGTCCGCTGTGGAAGTTGGATAAAACAGCTTTAATGGCGACGTGCAACTGACTCGGAAATAGGAGCGCGTTGTATAGTCATCGTCGATACGACACGCTGCGATTTACGATAGGTCGTTAACGACAGTGTCAACCAATCACTGAGGGATTTCAACGAGGCAGTAGCTTGTCTCGTCAGCATACGTTGCAGTGAGAATACTGGAGGGATGAGTCTTCATATATCGATAGTGAACACGTGCGAAATCCCAACTATCGTTGTATATAGTTACTTGCAAAAGTTACAGTATCGTTATATAAACGAGATGATACCGAGTCCCCTAGAGGAATCAACGCTAGATGATAGTGCGAAGCTTCTGCTGCAGACGATTCACCAACAGCATCGGCCATCAGAAATAAATTGAAAAATAAATAAAAGAAATTCCCAATGTGCAATAACTGGAAAAGGTCTGTGCTTTTGTTCAATTTTCATTCATCATTGCTTTCCACAACGATGAATTATAACGACAATCATTTTTTTCTACTTCATTTAACATTGTCCATTGGATATCTTTAATTGGAAGGGTTTTCAATGTTTATACTGAGAATGAAAATAGGAAATTTACAGCTGAAACTGGTCAGTGAAATCGGTAAAGGCGATTGATCGTATACGCGGTAGAAAAACAAGTTTTTGATACCGACGACGTATCACCCGCGGGAGCAATCGAACCATTTGAATCGCGCGGTGAGTGCCAACAAGCAATAACGAATTCGATTAAGTAGAACATGTCAAATTTATGTCCTTGCTCTTTGCAAAATAATTCCTTTTAAAATCACAATGTGTGTTTCCAGGAAATTTGTTTTATTTCTATCGTTTACATTTATATAATTTAATTAATTTAATTGAATTTATGGGAGTATAATTGAGGATATAAAATAATAAACTCTGGATGACAACAAGTTCAACATTACACAATGTATTACCAAAGTAGGTAGGAAGGTTATACATGATTCAACGAGTTTATAGCTTCGTGTGCATCATTCATTCGCGGAAATCTCGAGAATGTACTGTACAAATAGGAAAAATAAAATAAAAACTCGTAACAAACTCGTCTAGACACATCAACTCGATGTACTAGAGAAGCAATGAACCGCTATAAAATTGGCAGAGAATTGCAATCAATCATCGATAAACAAACCAAAACTAATAGATTTATTTATGTTATTGAATTTTATTTGTGAGTTTGAAACAAAGTGGTTGGATGATATTCAATCATTCAAACTGTTTCAATATTTCGTTGATTATTCAACTATTTATAGCATGTGAAACGTGCGGATCAGTAACTCGTTGAGTATCGCATATAGGACAGATAAGAATCTTAAATTTAGCACAAACTCCACTGTAACAACGTTGGTGTCTTGACAATACTGGATAAAGTAGAAAACTGTTTTCATTTGCACTTAAATTGTATAAAGTATACCAGCGAATGTTCATTAATACAGAAATTTTTTTCAGTAGCTCAAATATTTTATTTGTATTTCTATATTTTCTTTGTGAATCATACGAACGAAAATATTTACAGAAAAAATTTAATTTCATAAAAATATTTTGTTATCAATGAATTATACCTCTTAAATTCGCTATTGGTGATTGTCTCGATGAAGCATTTCCGATATTAAAGAATTGCCATACTCAAGAGATAACCCAACAAAGCTTTATAACTCTCTTCGTCACTATTACATACCGCATCCAGATTTTATGAGTGGAGAAAGTGGAAATTTATATTCTTCAAAAGTTTCCTCTGCAAAGAGTTTGTCTAGACTTTCCTGTTGTCACTGTGCATTTACAAGGTCGTCTACCTCATTCAATGTCAGTCATCCTGTTCATTTGTCCGTCTCTCGTTTTGTTTTCAGTAATTGAATTGGCATGTTAATCAAATGCCATGTCTTGCACATATAAATTCGTATCTTTTATGGCAAGTAATGAACAATTTCTTCAAAATGACAGACAAAACATTTCAACAATTTTTTTTTTTCTGCTATCTGAATTTATTATTATATTTACTTAGACGGTTTATGCACCAGGAAGAAGAAAAATTATTGGAGATATCTAGTTTTATATCATTCCTAAATATTGGTGGATTTTATTACTCTATCAAGGAAATGATGCAGATCTTATAAAATCCTTTGGAAAAACTCGTGAAATGCGCGTCCACCATTGCTTTCAAAGAAGTATAGAAAACTTCTGCATCATTCTCTCGACCATTGTTATATACGCGCACTCATCAATAATACTTGAATCACTTTTTTTGAAAAGCTGCTTTTGTTCGTGTTACGTATTCCGCATTATTCATTTCATTTCGTATTCTCAAATACCAGAAAGAGAGATGCACATGACCATGCAAAATTTAAGAAAGTCATCATATTATATAGGAAATTGGAAGATAAATCTTTCTATTAAAATTGAGATATTCGAAATGTGTGAATATAAAAATATATGAATGGCCATTGTTATATATTTGTATGAGAAAAGTTAAGAATTTGTGGTGAAAAATACCTGAAAATATGATTTTTAAAACTCATATAGATTACGAATTGAATCTGCAACGTAAAGATAATGGATATTTATCTGTATGTGAAAAATCACTGAGCAGGAAATGGAATTTTACTATTTTTAGTTGAAAATTGTGCTAACATAGAATTCTTACATAAACGAATATGATTTTTATCATTCTCTTCACACGAAAATAAATTTTTGTATTGATTAAATGAGAATATTTAAATACAAAAACACAATTATAAAAAATATGACAATTGTATCAACACTTCTACATGAACTATTATTGAATAAAAACATTTTCATCTTCATGAAGAATTAATTGAGTACAATAAACAATCTGAAGTGTAATCAGAGTTCAAGAACCTCCTGAACATAAAATATAATAAAAATAATTGCGATATGTCAAAACCTAAATCGTTTATGTATTTTTCTTTCTAAAACTGCCAGTTAAACAATCAGTAAAAAATCATCATCTAGCTCGTTTCAATAATCGAACAATCCAGGATTAGTTATAGAAGTGAATCTAATTGCAAAATTCATTCGCTCATGGAATATTTCTAATTATTGGATAACGTCTACAACGACAGCTTGGGAATTCTACCATCAATTGATGTGAGGGCAGAACTTTTCTCCCGTATTACGACGTAGCCATCATGAATTTCTGTCAATAATTCCTTATCTAATAATATATATATATATACTTTCATATAAGAAAACTCCACTCGTGACATAATAATTGCGATTGCCAGAAACTTCACACCTAATAATTTTTCCTCATGATTGTAATTACAATTTTGCGTTGTGCTGTCAGAAGCATTTTCACAAATTACGCAACCTCATTTATCGTAGCCACAATGCTTTGACCCTCTACATCGACTATTCTTCAAGCATCGTCCAATACAATGTCTGTATATAAATACCTTTTTGGTTTCGTCGATAATGTTATCGCGTTGAGATGCCGCACTTCCGGCACAGGCAATTCATCTCCTGTTACTCACGAATGATTGACATTTTTCTAGATGCAATAATGACTTCCATTAATGAAACGACATGTCACAGTACATAGAAAAAATTCGGGTGCTTGAATTGAGGAAATGATACCTGGTGATGTGGGTGAAGCATCAAATAGACAGTGGAGTTGTTGAGGGATAATAGGATGATCAATCGCACGTAAAAAATTACTGAATTGATAGTGTCATTATTTACTCTCTTCATTCACTCTTGTTCAGATACGAATCTCTCGTCAGTGAGTTCATTGACTGTTGATATTACACTGGAAAACACGCAGCAAATGATTTCATGAAATACACAAAGAAAAAAAAATTATATAATAAGGACAATTATTAAATATCAATAACCAGGCAGAAGTGTCCAAAATTATTCAACAGTTTTTTACGAGTACTCATTTTTTCATTCACAACTAAAAGTTTAGAAATAAAAATAAAATAAGTACGAAATATCACTTTAATCTCAAGCGCTGTTCATAAAACGTCGCAGCAATGTGGCATAATTGTGACCTGGGAATAAAAACACCAGCAAGTAGAAAAATTATCCAACCCCAATCGTTCAAATCTTCACGAAAATATTATCCCGACAACTCTAAATGAATTAAAACAAAAGTTATATTTTAATGCAATTTTTACAGAAAATCAAGAGTTATTTTATATCTTTCTTTCATTCAAATTCTTCTTAACGATCTTCTTGATGTCTTCAACTCAGATAGTCAAATACGACAAATTAAGCTGAAGTTTATTGTCTTTTTTCATGTCCAATTATCATGAATATGATTCATATGTTTCTGATCGTCATATTTATAATTACACTTGGACATTTATATCCATCTTCTTATTGGGCACAAGCACCATAAATAAATTCAGAAATTCATCCATAAAATCTTTGTCATCATTACTCCAAGTGCATGAAAGAAATATGAATATATAGCACATATGTAATTGGCAAAGGGTGTCAAATATCATTGTCGCACAGCCGCAACACGAATCGTATCAGTCGGCGTCGTGGCGCACCATCTCAAAGTCCTGTAACTGAATCACTCGCAGTCCACGAGTAACTCGCGTCTGACACGGTCGTTGCTTACCCGAAAGAAAGTATAACAAAGTTCCAAACATAGACGCAATACGTACATAATGCGACTCAACTCAAAACTCCTCCATCCATTAATATCGTTACATTAGAATCTCCAATTTCATGGTGAACCCCATTTTCTAACTGTCCTCTTTCAATGAACATTTTGTCAATCGAATTTGTATACATACAAAAAACATTCAATCATTATTCAGTAATATGTGCAGAGGATAAAGATTGCAGTGAAGGAATTGTGTTTTAATATGACATTACATAAACACAGATTGAGTGATTGTTTATTGACTATTCACATGTGAATTCGCTGCTTGAAGTTCAACCAGTTATGTACTAATGTTGCAGTGTTTATCACGCCGCACACGTGGTCGGCCGCAGGTGAAATCAGTATTCATGATCAAGAAACAATGAAAACCAAGATGACATGTATTATAAATTCATTGCATTTAAAAAAGTCCAATAAATTATGATGAATGTGTTCAATGATAAATTCACAAATAGAACAAACAATGCACAATCATCAAAAAATCCGAATCATACAAAAAAAAAAGTATTCGAATCAGCAATCATCGAATCAATGGCAACAACACCCCACAAAGGTTTGTGCACACTGTTTGATCGAGGTAAATACATTTGGAATGGTGATCAGTCGAATGAGAAGAAGGATAGAATGGAAACAGTGGAAAAATGTCATTCTGCAGAATCACGTGATACAAATTGTATTTCAAATCAGTACAATAAACAACAAGACAATAAACGACATTGTCGTATTGTCGGTAATAATTGTAGTAGGATGACAAATTCGAGGAAAAATAGTGAGAGCTTATATGAAATCAAAAAGCAAACAATAGACAAGTGTAAAAGTTATAATACTGCGAGTCACATTGACGATCGCCAGGAATCTGCAAAGTGTCTGAGGTATTGTCATGAGAATTGTTGTAAAACAAAGGAAGAGCTTTCTAAAGATAAAGATCAGAATGAAGTTACGACAAAAGAATATCAAAGAGAATTGTGGCGGAAGAGTGGTGAAAATTACTCCACCACAAGCACTAACTTTTCTAATCATCATCAAAATCATCAACAAGCCACAGACTATCATCATCAACCAAGAAATCAATGCGACAGGCCAGAGTCACTTAAAGACTTAGACGTGCTTCATCACGTGAAGTTATCTGGTCGACAAAACTATTCGTTCTGTCCGGGAGCAAAGAACGTCGACCAGTTGTTGGCCCCGAGGGACAATGAAAGTAACACATGTCGGCACAAATCTCACCAACGAAATCAGAATTGCGAACAACTACTATACCATCCGTCCTCAAGACAATTTGATATAGTAAATAAGAAATTTTGTAGCAAAGATAATGCCAAGCAGCAAGTTTCAAAGAATGATGACTGTGATACGAAAAAGTTGGAGTTATTTAAAGAAATACCAGAAATATCAACGGCATTATTGCTTCATCGTAGCCGTTCATTACCTCAATTATCCGCTCATGACAGCGGTGTTGAAAGCGTTCATGATAATAACGTGCAAACGAGATGTCACTCCAAACTTGTCAACCATTTGCAACAATTGTTGACGTTAAAGCAGCATTATTATCCCGAAGGCGGTTGGGGTTGGCTCATACTTGTTGTTTGCATTCTTATTCAAATTTTATCACATGGAACTCATGGCGCTGTTGGTGTTTTAGTTATCCACGTGGCTACAAAGTTTAATGCTGAAGTGTATCACCAAGCAGGTGAGTTATCTAACGATCTCAACTTACTTTCAAATCTTTATTTTTTTTTCACCTCTCGATTGACAGTATGGAGATAAATAATAAGTTCTATTGAAGGTCTGAGTGGATTATTATTATTTTTCCTTATACTTCATACTTGCCGTTAGATATGTTGGTGGTTCATACATATGCTTACGTAAGCGAAGAAAAAAAAAATTTATTCGACTTCTCATTGAAAATTGAAATGTTGCGATATGTATCAGGACAACATATACACTTACCAACACTTCAATCATCTATCGCAAAGATAATTGCTAAGAATTTGCTTCGTTCCCAATTAATTGATCCCTTTCTCTGTCAATCGGGCGATAATTGCAACTGTTGTTGATTCACTCCACATTGAATACGAGGAATCAATTTGTCTATTTTTTTTTTATTCGACTTTCATTCTTAAAATTGTATTTATCTTTGATTGTTGACGACTGTAATGATTATTCACTGCACCTGTTTCAAATAATGAAACTATTTATGTGATTACGTGAACGATGTTTTCATGCAGTGTTTATTTTTATATACATTTATTGATGATAAAATTTCCATTTTATGCTAAGAGACAAAGTGTGACACATTTAATTCAAATAAATGTTTCGCACAGTGGAATTCATATTATCAACAGCTGAAATCTCAATTGTAATCATTTCAATAATAAAATGTGAATGGAAGCAAAAATAATTTATCGTGAATAACAAATTCAATTTTAGACGTGAGAATGTGGAGGGTGAAGGTCTTGTTAGATTCAAGATCGGTAAGCTCCAAGACGTCATTCAGTTGAATATTGTTTCTCGCTTTATTGTATACAACCAGTATTCATGAAAAGTTTCCTTCCACAATGGTTTGTACATGGCCTAGATATTGCTTCATCCAGAACTTTTTCTGTTTCACGTTTATTCTTGCGTAAAACATTTTCGTTTGAGTTCAACAGTTCAATTGACCTGCGAAAAAGAAAAAAGAAAGAAAGAAAGCAAAGGGGAAAGAAACGATCAGTACAATTCAATTGTGCCAATATCTTCAAAAATTTACAATGTAGTTTACAAAAGATCAGAACATATTTAAACGAATTGAAAAATTGATAAACAAATCACTCAGAATATTTCAAATATATAAATATTAAATGTGTGTAATATCACAATTTGTATAATATACTTTGAATCACCTCTGCATTATATTCACACATATAAAGATAATCATATTATATGTGAACGACACATTTACGTTGAGATGGGTACTTCACATGGATGATCGCAAACTATTATCACATTTTTTCGCATTCGAGGTGATTGTGGTTGAGAATGGTTATTGGTATTAAACTATAAATGATGTGCTTATTTTTAAGAAAATATGACTCATAATATTGGAATTGTTCACAACTGCATTTTCGTCTGCCACCATAGAAAATTGGAAAAAAAAAGCTTCAAGAATGTACTAAAATAGATATTAAATAAAGTGGAACGTACAGTCAGATGAAAATCTTCGTCCATCGGTACCAGAAAGACTATGAAACAATAACATTAATTAATAAGTTAAATCGTCAGTGCCAAAATTGTATGAAAATGCAATCAATTTTGAATAATTATAATCCATACACTTCCAACAGTTGTCGCTGTTACTCTGTTGTAGCTTCATTCAGCAGAACTCTATCAAGTTTGATATGTTACAATATTTCCAGACGATGTTTCCACCACGACGATTTGTCTCTAACTGTGGTGGATACGTTCTATCATAACAGATCGATAAAGCCTGGTGGGGTTGACAAAGAGACATAAGTAGAAAATTACCTGACATCATATAAGAAGTAGCAAATTATATGTTTCTATACGGCAATATGTCAGCCGGACAATAGAATACTACTTGTACCATCGTTATCGATCAAATAATGAGAGTGGTGTACTGTTGGAAAAAAGCGTTTTCATCCCGTATTTTTCTCCAACCCTATCATTGTGCGATAATGGTGAAAAATACTAAATTACACTTGTACCAGTATTAGCTATAATTGGTCATGAATATTCAAGTACTTCAACGATTGGTCGATATTCTTCATTTGTCAATTGTAACAAGTTGATACAAACCGTTCATAAAGAAGTTGTTCGTCATAAAATTCATATCAAACCAGTATTTCCTCATGTCATCGTTATCATACAGTATTTTTGTATTTCGTTGTTTAGGATTGTGGTATTCTGATGATTGGTTAACTGGTTGGAAAGCAAAGCTTTACATTTGTTACACTGCATTAATATTTTTCATATTGTACTCATTTACATTGTCACATTTTATTATGCTTTATGAGTGCATTGATGACGCTAATGAATTCGCTAATGCGTCATTTATGTTACTCACCTTGATAGCAATTTGTGGAAAAATGTTTAATATTGTTTCTAAACGAAAAGCCATTGCGAAAATGATGACAACTTTGCAAAATGATCCATTCGCACCGCAAGATTCAACTGAACTTTCGATCATTTCTGAATGTATTCGAAAAACAAAGTGAGTCAAGTCTACATAATTTATATAACATAAAGGCAATATATTATTTGAACAATTTTGATCACACCTGTTGAAGATTATATACTATTTTGTATGGTATTCTCATAGAGTCAACATGTGCAATGTTAACATTAGCATCATTGAATCGTGATGTTCCTGCTGGAGATTTACCATACAAAGCATGGCTTCCATACAATATATCATCACCTAATGGATATTGGTCTGCATACTTACATCAGACAATTGGTATTTACATTGGTGCAAACACAGATATTGCATTCGATACCTTCGTGCCAGGTTTGATGATGATGACCTGTAGTCAAATAAAAATCTTTAATCATCGATTCGAAAAATCATATGAAACTCTCAAGTCTACTGTTAATTCAAACGGAGGAACATTTGCAGAACAAGAAATTGAAGAAAAAAAAATTGTTGCTGATTGTACAGATCATCATAATGCCATATTCAAGTCGAGTATAATTATTCTTCATCATAAATTTAAAACTATTTATATCACTTATATAATTATTCCATCAGATTTGCAGAATTAACAAATGAAACATTTGCTCTGTGGTTATTTCTTCAGTATTGTGCAAGTGCACTTATTTTGTGCTGTAGTACTTACAGTTTATCACGAATGGAATCTTTGGGTCCAGAATTTTTCTCCCTTGTTTTGTATCTCATGTGTATATTAACGGAGTTATTTATTTTCTGTCGATATGCTACAGAAGTTAGTCTTGAGGTAAACAAATAATGAAATGCAATTCCAGGAGTGGGATTTTGTTTAATTTAAAGTGTTAATTAATGATTGTTTCAAGAGTGAGAACATCAATGAAGCTATTTATTCAACGGATTGGATGACTTCGAGTATTAACACACAGAAGAGTGTAATTACAGTGATGGCACGAACGTTGCATCCTATAAAATATAAAATTGGTCACATCACATTCTCTCTTGATTCATTCAGTCGTGTAAGATTCTGTTCGTCATTCATGAAACGTTTGTGTATTTCTATTTATACATTACACAATATTTTATATTTCAGCTTTTAAAACTCTCCTATTCAGTTTATAATGTACTTCAACGTTCATCTAATTGATATCACAATCTTGATAGATATCATGGCAAAGAAATAGATGAAATTGAATTGTTGTCGATAAAAAAAAATGATTTCATTTCTATTATGTATGAAGAATCATAAAATTATCTTTCCAAATGAACATACCTGAGTTGCTTATCTCAGTGGGTCATCAAATGTGTTGGTGCCTATCTAAAGCATTGAAGTCACTCTTAGTACTGATGACAATGTTCCACTTATCCTATATGACACACAATACTGTTGGAGATGTGAAAATAAGTAAAATGTAGAATAAACAATTTCGTTGAATGCATAACGCTGATGAAATGGATGAACCAAATGATAAGGAACAATGAATTGTCTCTTCTCTTTGCAATAAAAGAGGAGAAAATGGTTCGACACAACATTTATGGCTTTCAATATCCTTCAATATTAATCAAAATAATCTCATGGTATGTAATATAAATGATAATAATTCCTTTCTATTACAAACCCAATTTTACACATTAACCAAATCCTCACAGTTCAGTCAATAAATCTAAATAGTCATTACATCAACATGTACATTAATTCACCTGCAAGACTGTTGACAAGTTTCCCAAGATGTGTACGTGTGCTTAAAGTAGTTTCGATTTCACCACGCTCCTTAGAGCATATGATTCCACTACAATGTCTCGTTACCAACTGCAGTGCGTGCATGTCTTCTTTGCGGATCGATAATGAGTGGTGGGATTGTGTTAAGTAGGTTATAAGCAGAAAATTACAGAGTATTTCACTGCGATGAGTAAATTACGTGTTACGTTGCAATACCATATGGCAACTAAAGTGAATACATTTCTAGAGTGAAGATATTGATATCGATTAAATAATGAGGAAAGTCATTTTGTTAAACGATAGCTTACAGCTTTTCTGTTTTTATGTCTACCCCATTATTAGGGAAAAATTACAGAAAGAAGAAAATTGTAGTGTTAGCTCCATTTGTTATAATGGGGTATGAATATTAGAATGACTCCTAGAGTGGGGGCAATATTCTTTCATTGTCAACGAAAGCAGGATGACGCATCAACCTACAAGCACTTCATATTTCAAGAAGTTCATACCACTTTTTCCTATCTCATGTCATCGTTATCATATAGTATTTTTGTACTACGATGTTTAGGATTGTGGTATTCTGACAAGTTTGTAACAGGCTTTAAAGCAAAACTCTATGTCGGTTATACCATATTCATTTTTACTGTTGTATACACATTCACATTATCACATTTGGTCATGTTGTATCAGTGTATACATAGTACAGATGACTTTGCCGATGCGTCATTTATGTTGTTGACATTTATAGTAATATGTCGGAAAATGTTCAACATTGTTCATAATAGGAAATTGATTGGTGAACTTGTAACAAATCTACAAAATGATCCTTTTCGTCCACAAGATGAAGAAGAATCTGATATTGATAATGAATACACTTGGAAAATTAAGTGAGTATCAATCCAGTTATTATTAGTATTTATTTGTGATATTGTTACATCTATGATAATGTTTATATTTTTTTTTTTAAGATTGTATACTCTCGTTTATGGAATTTTGTCAGATTTAACATGTACAATGCTTACTCTTGCATCGATTTTAAATGATATTCCCCATGGGACTTTACCGTTCAAAGCTTGGTTACCGTTCAGCATAGCGACACCTACTGCATATTATTTTGCATATGTACATCAAACACTTGGTCATTATATAGGGTGTAATGTAAACGTTGGTTTTGATACCCTTGTGCCTAGCATGATGATGATGACATGTGCTCAATTGAAAATTTTCAAGCATCGAGTACGAAAAATATATCAAACACTACAGCAAATGAAAAATTCTGCCAGCGTTGAATATTCTGTCAAAGAACAAGAACGTTTGGAAAAAAAATTGATAGCTAACTGTACAAGTCATCATATCGCTATATACCAGTTGAGTATAATTCATTTATTTTTTTTTCTCTATTGATAACTTTCATAAATTTGAAAAATTGTCTTCTCATATATTTATTTTATCAGATTTGCAAAATTAACAAACCAAAACTTTGACGTATCAATTTTTCTTCAATATTGTGCCAGTTCGCTGATATTGTGCGTCAGTACTTGGACTTTATCACAATTGAAGCCACTCAGTCAGGAATTTTTTTCTTTTGTTTTATATCTCATGTGCATGTTAACACAAATTTTTGTATTTTGTTTATACGCCAGCGAAGTTGGGCTTGAGGTAATTAAACAAATGAATTTATGTATCACCATTGCATATGTGATTTAGTTTCTACTAATCAATAAATATTTTTGGTTACCTTAGAGTGAGAAAATTGGTGATGCCATATACGCAACAGATTGGACTTTTTTATCTGTCAGCGCACAGAAGAGTTTGATCACAATCATGGCACGCACATTGCATCCAATAGAATACAGAACTGGTCACATCACACTCTCTCTTGATTCATTCAGTCGTGTAAGATCGATTGTATATTTGTACATCATCAGTCATATCGAATTTTTTTCATGGATGTATTTAAATATAATATCATTATTTTCAGCTTCTCAAACTTTCTTATTCGGTTCTCAACGTTCTTCAACATTCATCTTAATAACTATTTAATGATACAAAACATAAAACGCAGCAATTAAGATTAATCCATTTTCATCACAAACTTATTCTCATACTTTTCTTAAGACTTGTTACGATGTCATTTAACCAAAAGGATTATAATTAAACTCATATAAACATTTATTTACCTGGCCCAATGCACGTCGACATATCCACAAATTGGATACCCAAAAGTGTTTTGATGTATTTACTGGAGGTTAATATATCCATTGTGTTTAGAAAACATTTTTGTTGAATGAAAAAAGAACTCATGGTAGATCCCAAGTATTTCAAGACATAGAAAAGCTCCAAGTTCTCTGGAGTACATGTTTCCACTCCGATGGTTCATTGCAGACTGTGATGTGTGCATGTCTTCAGAAAATCGATGGTGGGTGGTAGGGAGCTATAAGTGGTTGATAACAGAACAATTGCTGATATTCCAACGTAATAAGGGGAAACAATGTATGCACCATAAGTTAACAGGACAATCGATACAAAATGAGCTATTGTCATTCAACAAATTATGGGGTAGGCAACTGGCTGTAAAAATTCTACCCATCTCTCGTTTTTCTGCAACCCCATCATTACATGACAATTGTGACGAGGGCCATTTGCGACACTTAGAACATTACGAGATTATGAATATTGAAACAGTTCGAAGAGAGGGGGACAGTTTAGTCACGAAGTCAACAGAAGCAAAGTAACATATTGACATCAGTCTATCAAAGAATCGTGGGATAGTATATTGATCTAAAACTTCCTACTTGTCGTTTTCATGTCATCGGTATCTTACAGTATTTTTGCACTCCGATGTTTAGGGATGTGGTATTGTGATGATTGGCTGACAGGGTGGAAAGCAAAACTTTATACTGTTTATACTGTGTTTATCTTCTTTTCTGTCTACTCATTTACTTTTTCACATTTTATTATGCTTTATGCGTTCATCGATGACGCAACTGAGTTTGCAGATGCATCATTTGTGTTATTGACGTGTATAGCGACATGTGGCAAAATGTTCAATATGATATCTAAAAGAAATGTTCTTGGGCAGCTTTTGAGAATGGTTCGCACAGATCCTCTTTGTCCTCGGGATGAAGAAGAGATTGCGATAGACATGAAGAATACCCACAAAACCAGGTATGCTCTACTTATATTATTCATAAATCGATGAAATGTTTCGTAATTGAAATATCTTTCCAAGGTTGTATACACTCATATTCGCAATTCTAGCCGAGTTATCATGCACTATGCTCACAGTGGTGTCAATAAATCGTGACATCCCCCATCGACAAGTGCCCCATAGAGCATGGCTACCATATAAGACTGATACACCAATCGCATACTGGTTTACATACTCACATCAAACTCTTGCTCGTTATATGGTGGCAAATATAAATATTGGATTCGATTGTTTGGTGCCAGGGTTGATGGCAATAACATGCACTCAATTAAAACTCTTCAAGCATCGTGTTGAAAACATAAATCAAACAGTTGTTGAAACTGAACATTTGAGCAAATATAAATTTAACGCCAAAGATCAAATTAAATTGGAGCAGAAACTTTTGGCAGACTGTACAAATCATCATTGTACCATAATGCAGTAATTAAATTTTGGTTTTCTTGAGAAATTATAGATACATAACAATGGCATCTACCTAATTATTTTTTTAGATTTGCGAAATTATCAAACGAAACGTTTGCTACGTCAATGTTTCTTCAATACTGTGCCAGTACTCTTATATTGTGCGTGAGTACTTACAGTGTATCACAAATAATGGCACTCAGTATAGAATTCTGCTGTCTTAGTATATATCTC